>CM023458.1:40811510-40900130 GCA_013339765.2 Haemaphysalis longicornis
TTGAACCAAAATTTTTTTCAGGCCATGCCGGCCCGATTGGAGTCCCTGGGGCCCAGCAATTCTGTGTCGCAAATTCTAAATTGACGACAACAAGTTTTCTTTTTAATCATTCAGGTTAAGTGAGAAAAAAAAAAAAACGAAGCGCAAATTCACTACGGCGCCGTTAAAAGATATGATAAAAAGACAATTGCGCTTAGAAAGCCTTCACATAAAAAAAAAACTGTCTGGGCACCGTCAGCATAGTGGGAGAGAACGAACCAGAAAACGAGGGCACTCCAGCCACAGAGTACAACATGATTGTCGTTTCCCCCTACTCTGCAAAATAAAACAAGTAAAACAAACGTGACCTAGACTATACACTGCGTGCAGAGTTTGAAGGAACAGTTTTCGAAGCACAGCCCATGATTTTTTTTGGGTAAGAATGTTTTTAAAACCAAGACTAAAGGCAAGAAAGGACAGATGCGCAAATAAAATAATGCTGTCAACATAACTAGTGACAAAAACAAAAATGAAGTGGTGAAACTGGATGCATCGTCTGCTCAACTTTCAGCAAGGAATGGAACAACGAAAGGTGCAATATCTGTTGAAGAATTGCAATAATAAAGAAAATTATCCACTTGCTTGGAATCATTTAAGGTATGCTCAGTGCGCCTTGGTTTCCAAGACTGGAAAATCAAGTAGCAAATGAAGTTCCACGACTACCGAAAATACAGCTTATAGGTGAGGATATTTAAGTTGTACAAAGTTCGGTCCAAGTTTAAAGAAATTTAAATCCAAGGTAGTCTTATTCGCTTTGTGCTTACGCTTTTTAGGTTAATAGCAAACTTCTTCCGAGTTCATGTTTATAGCCTGTCGGACTAGGGATGATATTTAACAACAGCCTGGTGGGCTTGGGCTTACTTTATTAAAATCTGCCGGGCTCGGGCTCATACTTTAAGTTTGTCGGGCTCGGGCCGGTGCTCGCGATCAGATTTTAAAGGAGTGCTGACACCAATTTTTGGCGTTAATATATTGCACAGTTCGCTTCCTTCACTCAACAGAATACCTCGGCTGAAATACGAGCGCCTGCGACACGAAGAACCACTTTAATTGGCTCTCATTTATCGTGCCGACAACACAGCACACGGAGCGGCACTCAGCAAATGGACATCAGCGTAACATCATCCCGGGGTAGCCAAAATAAAGTGACGCGGACAGCCTCGTCAAAAACTTTGACGTCATTTAACTGCGCGCGGGCCCCGCGAGCGGTGATGCGGGCGCATTCACAAACGGGTGCACGTAGCCAGAGCTACAGGCATAACCGCTGCTCAGAAAGGCCCTGTTGGCAAAAATAAAGTTCGACACACGGGAAAGGAAGCATAATATAGCCCGGAATTGCAGTAGAAGTCGCCATCAGGACTTTTACTGAAAGCAGTCATCGAATTTCCGCCGCAATGGTAGGTAGCCTAGCACCTTCAAGCAGCTCAGCCGTTCTGCTCCAGTGACGGCGCGGTCGAAACAACGCCCCAACCAGCCTTGACGTACGTAGAAAGTGGTGAGGTCATGCCGAGATTCTGTCATGTGCGCCTTTCGGGATGAAAGCGCGGGAATTTGCAACAAACGATTTTCAGGCCATTCAATGTAATTAATTACCACACGCTGAAGTATTTAAAGAGCTGTGTCGGGTTCGCCAGACCCTTAAGCATCGATAAAGGCAATGAAAGTGGAACATAAAATTTTCGTGTCAGTACTCCCCTAAGAATTCGTTGGGCTTGGGCCGGGCTCGGGCTCGCATGTAAAAAATTTGTTGGGCCCGGGTCGTGTCTCCATTGGGTCAGGTCGGGCCTAGAAATTGCGGCCCGTGCAGTGCTCTAATTTGAACTATAAAACCTTCCATGAGAATGTGCCATGATCCAAGATGCTAGTTTCCTGTCCCTGAGTGTTATCCTGTCATCCTTCATTCCGTAGTTCCTTAGACTGACTTAGTTCTTGATTGATTGTAGGGTTTAACGCGCCGATGCAACGCAGGCGATGAGGCGCGCCGTAGTGGAGGGCTCCGGATTAATTTTGACCACCTGGGGATCTTTAACGTGCGCCGAAATCTCGAACACACGGGCGTTTTTGCTTTTCGCCTCCATCAGAAAAGCGGCCGCCACGGCCGGGAATCAAACCCGCGACCTCGTGCTCAGCAGCGCAACGCCTTAGCCACTGAGCCACCGTGGAGGGGCTGACTTAGTTCTTGTAAATGCTTACCGCTAAATACCGAGCAAGCGCCCCCCTTCCACATGGAGATAGTTCACAGAATTTCGGGGAGGGGGCCCTTGCCCCATAATTAAAAATGGCGGCGCAAAAATGTTAACCCCTTTAGCCCCCCCATGTGCCCCAGGAGTGCACTTACGTGGAAGCCTCGTTGCTGGCGCACATCTCCTTCCGGATCTTGACCCAGCGGACAACAGCCTGTGACCGCAGTTCGGCGCCGAGGGTGACCAGTTTGCCGACAATGCACAGTGCCTCAGTGTACTGCTTCTGCTGCCTGTACTCCCACAGGAGCAGCTCGCACCGCTTCCAGAACTCGTTCTAAAATGAGGGAGGGGAGGGTGGTGAAAGGGCACGGTCAATTACGGATGCCTGCCGTATTGCTTGCGCCGCCATCAACTGTACGTGGGGGGGTCTCCTCCCAGTGACCTGCAAGTGTTCCTGTTGTGGCATTTCAGCCGACCCTCTGCCCGCAAAAGTTCTTATTGCAGGCTCCCACCCAGTTTCCTCCAGCCTCTCATCCCTTGGTAAAATCCACCCTGAACCCCATTCCTGGCTTGCTGTATTTAAGAGGTTCCTGGGAGTGCTTGGACCTGTCAACGTCATAGATGGATTACCAAATGCCCAACAACTGAAATGCAGCACTCGAAAGGCTTGGGTACATCATGGTTTTGGAAAGCCCGAACTATCAACAAGAACAAAAGAAAAAGAAGTCAACAACACAAAGCGCTATTAATGTCAATTTTCATCTTGAGACGCACAACCTGTATCTACTAGCATGGTCATTGCAAACAATAAGATCAATACCACAAAACCATAAAAAGAGCCAACCAAACAGTTTTATTTGTTTTATGTGCTGGCCAATCCCTGCACTGTTAAAGGAACCCAAACGGCTGCAAGCAATGTTCGCAAAGTTGGCGAGCATAGGCCAGCCCGTTGAAGTGCCCATTCAAGGCCACTTAAAATTCCTAGACCTCAAGCTTTTGTCATCCCCAGAACATATTTTGTTGGATATAATCCGAAGGGTGGTAAGCCTTTGTTGCGTGCGAATCAGCTCACTCTAAGCTGGTAAAAAGAGCCGTCACTACGGTCTGCTTCCAAAATGCCCGCCTGAAATCATGCCACCATACAGTCAAGGCGAGCTTTCGAAGCCAAACAATGCACTTTGAGGATGCGGAGTGTGCCTGTGACATTTTCAGTTTTCCGCATCAATAGGACGGTTCAAGGAATTAGAAGAACATGATTCCGATCTAATGGAAGTGAAGGCAGAATTAAAGAAGATAAAGCGGTCAGACTCTACATGCATGCGTTTTCCCAAAGTTAAAGATAATCATGCGAGGCTCAGGAGTCCAAGTAGTCTAGCTTGCTCCTGACAAGTTAACATGGAGGCCCTGCAAAAAAAGAAGTGCAATAAGCAAGGTTTGTGCCGAGCATAAAAGGAGTTGTTTATTTGGTGCCCCTTTACCACTGCAATAAGCATTAGGTTGGGCCGACTGTTTGTACAGGCGGCTTTAAGGAGATGGAATACCTCGAAGCCCAAGCCACTGCACGAGTAAGCGTGTCAGCAGCCTTCCGTATGCCTGACAAACCTCCAAGCAACATAATAGTCATCTCTGACCTAGAAGACATTTTTAAAAACAGGCAAAAATTCAACGCGAATACCAATGTAGAACAAGTGGCAAAATGGGCCATTTAACCCAGAAAACTGAGGCCACTTTGAACAAAAAACTATCAGCAACGCTCCATTACCGTGATAAAGCGAGGGTTTTAGCAAGCCACAGAAAATCAGTACATTGTCTGGGTTGTTTCCAAGGAACTGCACTGACTATGCCATCACATAGGGGGCACACAGTGACAGGTTGCCCCCTCTGGTACGACCCCGATTTGCTTCATTTCATATCAGTTTTTCACCCTCACCCAGAGCAGTTCACTGTCCCTCAAAATCAACGTTTGATGTAGCTACCATATGTACATCATCCCTTTGGATAACAAACACATGCAGTGCAGAGCCCCCCGTCCCTACGCTGGCCTGGGTCACATAAGCTGCATACAACACAAGCGCCGAGTCTTCGCTTACCATATGTGCACGATTCCAACGGGCCCCCATTGTAACGCGCAGGTAATTTTGGTGATTAAAAAAAAAAAAAAAAAAAAAAAGAATTTGACGCCGATTTTATTGCGCAGATGTAAAAGTATTGACACCACGTACCTGGCAGAATACATTTTATTTGACGCATGCAACTGTGACAGTGAAAATTCTTTGTGCACCATAAACTTGCTTATCCAGCTCCTGCTGAAATTGAAACTAAAGTGGGGGGGCATTGATTGATCGATTATGAGGTTTAACGCCCTGACGCTACACAGGCAATGAGGTGTGCCGTAGTGGAGGGCTCCGGATTCTTTTTGACCACCTGGGGATCCTTAACGTGCGCCGAAATCTTGAACATACAGGCGTTTTTGCTTTTCGCCTCCACCAGAAAAGCGGCCACCGAAAGCGGAGGACACTGATAGCCGATTTCAGTTTTGCACCCGATTGTAGCACGCAGGCAAATTTCGAGGCTACCTTTAGCGAAAAAAGGTGCGCATTAGAATCGTGCAAATACAGTACGCGGTTGCCGTGTGGCAGCTCAACGCACGGTCCCCGTGTTGCCACCGGCATTGTCTGCAGGCCCCACTAAGGCCATTCTGGAGCTGCTAGTCAGGCAAATGAGCAGCCACTCGTTTTCCTGCGACAGGAGTGCAGCGTGACTGCAGTCACAAACTCCACATGGTGCAGCCAGAGGTGTGCACAACACAATATTCAAAAGCACACCTGGACGTCTGTGGAATTGTCCTCGGGGTGGTGCGTCATGTGGAGGGCAGTCAGCTCCACACTGATCTTGGCAAACTGGATGGTGTGTTGGCTCAGCTTGTTTTGGAAGCAGTTGTAGGCCAGGATGTAGAACGACTGACCTGCACAAGTGCCGCGCCATGCATGTAAACTACAGTGGGGGCACACCAACCCTATTCTACGGACGCAAAGACACCTCTGCCAGCAGGCTGGTTTAGGTAACAAAAACTAGGCTGCACACAAGGGGAAAGACACAGGAGAACTGGTGTGTCTCTGTTGTATTCTTGACTTTGTACGCTGCAAGCTATGCCTGGCCTAGCCAAGAACAAGTTTGCGCAGCAATCCTTTTTTACAGCGGAGCTGTTATAGGCAAAGCTCTTACCAAAACTGCACAAGTCGACAGAAAGCGAGTTAACAAATTCGACGGCAAAGCAAACTTTCTGGTAAATGCCCTGTAGCTCTCAATCTGAACTACACATCTAGAAAAAAATCTTACTGAAAACTGCCACCAGAATGACTACCATTACGCCAAGTTTCACATACAGTAGCCAACCATTTTTTTGGACTCCAAAAATTCGGACTCGCTGGATATGTCAGACTTTCCCAAGGAACCGCCAGCTGTCCAATAGGAGTAACGACTCACGAATTTCTCGGTCTAGTCTTTTATTCAGACTATTTTTCGCTCCCTTCCAGGTCCGAAAAATCGGTCGGTTACGGTACTTGTCATAATTAGATAGTCCGCAGTCAAGTTGCAAATGTTACCGAATTCCCAGCTGCTGCCGGTACATGGCCATCTAGGGAGGGAGTATCGTTGCAAGAAATGGCTCTAACTCTTCTTTCATCTAAACTATCCCAAAAGCATGACATGACAATTGGTTGCTAAGATAACGATAACATTAGCAAGAGTCATATTTTCACTAGTTACGTAGTTCACAGCGAAATTGCAAGCGTTGCAGAATTGCCAGCTGCTGCCAATACAGGGGCCTCTACGGGAGGGAAATGGATTGCCCCATGTTTATCCGCTAGAATAAACCTCAAGTCCTTCCAAGTTTCATTCAGCTAGTTGGCTTGGGAGTATGTTTAATCGTAAACAACAAATAAACATGTTTTGTTTCGTGCATGACTGCCTCCGGTCAACAGAGCCACATACAGCTCCGCTGGTCATTCCCTCCACAGAGTGGGACTTCGCACACATAGAACTTTGCACAGAACTTCGCACAGCATAGAATGGGAAGAAAATGAAAAATAAGAAACGAGCAGCCGTTTATTCAGGTTCTTACCCAAGGCCACAACGTCATTTATTTCAGCGACGCACTGCTCCGCAATCTTCACAAGCGACTCTGGATAGAAGTTTTCTGGTCTGGAAAGTCCTTCCACGTATCCCTTTTCTCCTGAAAAATGAAGTGGCAAGGCAACTGTCAATGCAAGCAAATTACCGCTGTTGAGCAATCTTTATGACCCTATAGGATTAAGCGTCCTAGAAACCACCTCAAGAATTCAAGCAGAGAGCCTGAGCTCAGAGCTAACAAGTCTGGTAGGTGAAATTTGGCTACGTAGTGTTGCCTCGCTGACACCCCTCCAAATGTGCAAAATTCTGATTCAAAATTCACGAAGACAAGCAGCCCTCAAAAATGATAATTGGATTTCAGCATTGTTATGCACCAGAGTGTGCCTTTGTAAGCATGCCAACACAGCACTGCAATAGCATATTGCTCAACCTAAAGTAAAAGTGAGCAAGGTTTCGCAAGTTGATTTGATTGTAGGGCTTGACGCGTCGACGCAATGCAGGTGATGCAGGCGATGAGGCATGCCATAGTGGAGAGATCCGGATTAATTTTGACTACCTGGGGATCTTTAACCTGCGCCGAAATCTTGTACACACACAGGCGTTTTTGCTTTTCACCTCCATCAAAGATTCACAAGTTGTGAATATTGAAGCAAATACATTAGTTGATTCATGATCAAATCAAATAAAAGCGTACTTTGAAAATATTTTTCGAAGTATTTCTAAGTTAGAAAGCACAAATTCAAACCTGACGATACTCTGTTAAATCTTGTTTTAGGGAACTAAGAAGAGATTACCCGACACATTTACAGCAACAAATGCATTTTTCTGGTACATTTCAACTATCGCTGTACGGAAATAGTTTGTCGTACTTTTCCTCACAGTGAAAGCAAAAAAAAAAAAAAAAAAAAAAGAAGCAGCAGCAGAAGAAAGAACACCAGAACACCAAGTGGTTTGTGCTTGCTGAGTTGAGCAATTATTCGAATTGCAACCTGGGCATGGCTGTGCCCATCTGAAAACTCTCCTACCAGTTCCCCTTTAGTGGAGGAGACTTTTCCGTTCCTTCCACTGCCAGAAAACTGACACCGGCCGCGCAATGTGGCGCATGCGAACAGTCCGACCTTTGGTCTCCTGAACGAGGTGCACGTGCAGCAGCAGGAACGCTCGGAGCAGACGTAGCGCCGTGGTGGTGTGCTGAGCCTCCGCCTTCACGCTGCCCAGGTGGCTCAAGTGACGCTTGACGAAGGGGCCGAGCTCCAGGATGGCCTTGATGGTGGCGACAAGCTTGCGCTTGCTTGCCGCAGCCTGGACCGCTTGTTCTGTAGCATGTAGCGTCACAAACACCATGTTCACGCAGGATGTGAGGCACGCAAACTCTTCGGTCCCGGGCAGGCAGGAGGACCACAAGGCGCCCCTGGGAAGCGTGGCCTGCGGCAGCGAGTCGGCGGTCGCACCACCATCGCCAATGCACTGGCTCAAGGCTGAGACGTGGTCCAGGAAGGTCAGCAGGGCGGAGATGCGCCGGTAGAAGCTCGCCATGTCGGGGGTGGCGGCAAACAAGTGCTCGCTGGCGACCTTCTTCCACTCGGAGGCGAGGGCCAGCTGCTTGCCCAGCTTGAGGGAGAGCCGGTGCTGCTCGAGCAGCAGGTCCACGACGGGCGGGATGCTGGGCCGCAACCGGGGGCCCGCACGTGCCAGGAGCGAGGCGACGGCCGCCAGGGTGCACTGGCGCAGCTGCGACAGGTACTCCTCGCTCTTGGCCTTGTACACGCACCACGAGGCGGCTACGGAGTGTCTCTCTGCCACGGCAACCGCGTCGTCCTTGAGGCACAGCACCTGCATGGCCAGCAGCAGCAGCTCCACGCCGTGGGCCTGGCGGGCCGACAGCCCCTTCTGGCGGATGTCGAGCGAGGCATTCCAGAGCTGCACGTACACGTTGGAGACAATCACCGCCGTCTTGGGGCTCTGGCAGTCCACAGTCTGCAGCAGAGCCACAATCAGCTTGGCTGCCGTCAAGGTCTGGCTGAGAAGCTCCTGAGAAAGCACAGAAACGAGGAGACCCGTATTGAACAGCGAGCCTGCGCTGCGACTACAGGCTGGCCGAACGCATGGCTAAGTACTGTGGATCAAGGGCTCCACTAGCGTGTTGTGAACAAAATGCGGTATGGAAATTTATCTTGAAGAGTAGTAGCATGGTACAGAATGCAAGACTGGGCATTACCTATTGAGGGGGCACACTGGTCTTAAAACAGCCTCTTAATTTTCTAGTGAACTTTGTAAAACTTGTCAGTCTTGCTGCTTTTCTCCCACTGATTTCAGATATGCCATTATTTTCTCTGTAGGTCAATTAGTTCCCAAGATAATTAGCACTAATTAGACATTTTTAGTCAGACAATACAAAACACTGTTGGTCATAAAACTGTAATCTTTATATTTTCTAATACTATGAACCCTGGTGAGTGCAATAATCGAAGCAGTTTTTTGATGCATCGCTTGGAACTAATTTTACAGCTCATTAAACTTTGGTAGCACCAGTGGCAAGGAGCCATTTTGAGTGCCCATTTCAAACACCAAAGTTTAACAAGCTGTAAAATTAGTTCCAAGCGATGCACCAGAAAACTGCTCCGATTATTGCACTCACCAGGGTTCATAGTATTGGAAAATATAAAGATTACAGTTGTATGACAAACACTGTTTTGTCTATTGTTTGACTAAAAATGGCTAATTATCATAAGAACTAATGAACCAACGAGAAAAGAATGGCTTATCTGAAATCAGTGGGAGAATAGCAGCAAGGCTCTTAAGTTTCACAAAGGTTGCTTGAAAATTAAAAGAAATTGTTTTAAAGGAGCCATGAAGAGAAAATACAACTTCGTTTAGTTTGAAAGAACTAGGATTCAGTATCTCACTCAGCTCCATTAGAGCCACTAAAGATGTTTTTTAACGAAAAAAAAGCAAGAAGTATTTAAAAACTTCCAAATTTTGCGCCACAGTGACGTGTTATGAGCAAGAATGACGTCATACGGGCCAACAATAAAATATAATTTTCAGTGCGTTAACTGCCCGTTAGCATTCAAGTGATGCGGTCAAATGGAACTAGAGGCCCCATTACAGACGTCCAGTCATGTGTCGTCGCGACAGGTCAGTTAGGTGGCCGCGAATCGCACAAACAAGGTTCCGTGACGTCATAGAAAAGTGGCGGGAAATTGGCTAGGGGGTCGCGACTGCTTCACACGTTTTCTTTAATATCTCCGTTATTTTTTCGAAGATTGCGATGATATTGGTATCATTGTTATCGGGACTAAGCAGTCTTTCTAATAAACCCAACTTGTATTTTGTCTTCATGGCTCCTTTAAGTCCAGTGTCCCCCCTTAATTCATCTCAGTGAGTGTGCCATGCTTGTGCCTCGGGCTCATCACACAATGAGCAAACCAGCCCAGCAATGACGACTGGGCCCTGCAAACTCGTGATTGCCTTATGTGTACATGAGACAGAGTGACACTGTGTCCCTCTTGCTTCAAATGATTTCAAAGAAATGTGCTACAAGCTGGGGTTGTGTACCTCTTTGAGTAGCAGGGAGAACGTGTGATACAGCACATTCAAAACCTCTACACGCTGGTTGGCCTGCAGAACACTGGCCAGGGTTTCCAGGCCAAGCTCTATGGCGGCCAGAAGCTCTACTGGAAGCTTTTGCGGGGCATGGGCGCTGTGTGATCTGATGACATCCAAAAACAAGCCCTTGATGAAGTCCACACAACGTTCAGGTTCACTGGTCAAACCTGCTATGTAGGACTAGAAAGAAAAAGGAAACAAGGGAGGGAAAATTGAAACATTAGAAATGGCAAGGCACTTATGTTGTCCAGCAAGACAGTAAAACTTTGTTATGAGAACACTGAATAAGCAGTGTTCTCACCTTGACGTCTTCTGGAAGCCCATCCAAGACCCTGGACTTTATCTTTTTCCTGATTTCTTGTTCAGCCATTACTCGTAGCAAGCTGCAGAACAGCGGCGGTGATTATCGAATTGCTGTAAGAAACAGAAAAATAATTTTTCCACCCGAAATCACCCATTAAAACGAATAGTGTAGGGAAGTGCTCAACCATGAATTTTATCGTGGAATTGGAGATGGTCAAGCGAAACTCTCAGACGTTTGGCATGGAATGATTGCCCTAATCAGTGCAGAAGCTCGGCACGACATCTGCATGTGCTAGGGATTGTAGCAGTCTTTTGGTGATATCATAGGTATGGAAGAAAACGATTAAGGACAATACCCTGCGGCATTCCACTAAGTACAGCACAAGGCTTTGCAAGAAAGACCATCTTTGGGCCAAACTGCTCACGGAGCCCATGAGCTAGCATGCCAAGTAGCCTTTTCATGTGCTTCCTTTTGACATTTCTTGAACAGAGTGGTTGCTTACACCAGTTTAATGCCTTTAAGAAGATCCATTTGAACCTGGGTCACAGAAAGCCTATCAGACTAGGTGCGAGCTCGGTATGTGTAGAGCTGATTGATTGATTACGAGGTTTAACGCGCCGACCCTACACAGGCAATGAGGCACGCCATAATGGAGGGCTCCGGATTAATTTTTGATTTAATGATTGTAGGTTTAACACGCCGACGCTACACAGGCAATGAGGCACGCTGTATCGGAGGGCTCCGGATTAATTTTACCACTTGGGGATCTTTAACGTACGGCAAAATCTCGAATATACAGGTGTTTTCCCTTGTCACCTCCATCAGAAAAGGGGCCGCCACGGCCAGGAATCGAACCCGCATCCTTGTATGTGTAGAGCTGCTACTAGGGGCAATTTCTCAGCTGCACCATCCAGGGAAACCGTGCAGTGCTGGTCAGTTTGACCCTGTGTGATTTAACATATTTGTGTCAGTTGCCTTCAAGTGTGTGGCATACCACGGAGGTAACAGTGACAGGGGGAAAGGAATCAACATCGGTGCAGAGCCCAGGGTGATTGGCAAGATCTCTGCAATGACAAGGGATGCCCCAGGACTACGCACTGGTAGATGACGTAGGCCTGATAGCAGGCATGCAGCATCAGGAAAAACTTTAAAGGGGCCATGAAGACAAAACACAAATTGTTTTATTCGAAAGATTTCGTATTCTACAGTGCCCCCAGCGCTTGTCCGGAAGCAAACGATACTTTATTCACTGCGAAATTACTCAATTTAAGCTAAAACTTTGATTCTTGCGCCAAAACACGTGTTTGAACGACATTTGCAATGAAATCATCAAGAACAGGCCTTTCAGCTAAACTTTGTGTGAGTGGAGACTTGCTTACTGTTAGTCACCTAGATGGCGCCACCACACCGCGGCAAGCCATTTTCTGCCTTTGGTTTGTTTGTGACCGTATTTAAAGCTGGCCTTGTTTTTGTTCATGGAGAAAATCGTTTTTGTGAAACATGGTGCCTCGCTCAACAAATATGGTCACGTAAGACAACCGTCGCTTGCGTCAATTGGCCAGTGTCGTCCGAGACAACCCCAAAGCCCGCAGTGCTGTGCAGCTAAACCAAACGTGCGCGCAGTACCAACAGCAGTACGCATCGGTACTTCTATGTTTACATGTGCTTTTGTGACTTCTATTGTTTGTCCCACCATTCTTACTGATATAAAAAGAATGTGCCCTAAATTTAAAGTAGCACTGACACCAATTTTCGGCGTTAATATTATTGCACAGTTCGCTTCCTTCACTCAACAGAATACCCTGGCTGAAATATGAGCTGGCCAGCGATGCGAAGAACATAGTTCAATTGGATCTCGTTTATCGTGCCGACGGACACTCAGCAAAATGGACATCAGCGTGACATCACCCCGTGAAGCCAAAAGAAGTGACGTGACAGCGCTCGTCAAAACTCGTGACGTTCACTTCACGCGCGCGGCCCCACGAGCGGCGGCGGGCGCAACACCTTCTCAAGCGGGGCGCCAGTGACGTCCGCACAAAGCGGTGGAGGTCAGGCCGGGATTCTGTCATAGTGCGCCATTCGGGATGAAAGCGCGGGAATTTGAAACAAACAATTTTCAGGCCGTTCAATGTAATTAACTATCGCTGCGCTGAAGTATTTGAAGTGCTGTTCAGGTTCGCCAGACCATTAAGCATCGATAAAGCAATAAAGTGTAACATAAAATTTTCGTGTCAGTGCTCCTTTAAGCTGCAAATTTGGTAAGCTCATAAGTTCTGCCTAATTTGCATTTGCTTTTTCCAGCCTCCCGCCAATCGCAAAGCTGGCTGGTATGACATCATAGGTTCTGTTGCGGGAAATGAGCTAGTGGGTCACATGGCCATTCCCTTTTTTCCTAATTATACAGCTTATTTGAGCGAAGTTTACGTTAAAAGTGGTGTCAGCATAATTCTAATGAGGCAATCTTTTGAATGAACCAAACTTGCATTATTTTCTTCATGGCCCCTTAACTTGACAGCAAACAAGCAGTATTGAAGGACTTCAGCAATTGGTTGAGGACATTAAGGTGGTCAAACTTTTGCCGGTTAGCAGTGATTCGAGACGTTCCCTTGCCATATTTGTGGTTAATTCTGTTTTATGAGAACTACCATATGACTGAAAATGCTTCAATGAAGAACTGAGGGGCCAGCCCTCCAATACACCCACTATGCTGTGGGATACGACCACTACAGCTGTGGACAATTACTTGCATAGTTGAAGAATGGGTTCGCGCATTAAGAGAGTAATAAATGCATCGAAAATGGCCACCAGAAATGTATCAGAGACCAACCAAACGCGCTTACCTGCAGCCCTCGAGTTTCTGGGCTGCTCGTGGGGAGCAACATCTCTCTCCACCTTCCCTTTTACCCGGACGGACACAAAATAGTAAAACAAAGTCCGACGTGAAACCTGCGCCCTTCTGAGCTGAGCGGCGAAGAGGAATTACAGTATTAACTCATGGGAATTACCCCCTCCCCATTTTCCGGTGCTTCTCGAATCCAGTACTACTCCCACGGAACAAAACGATAAAGTTGTAATTCAAGTTGCAGGTCGTCCAAATCAACGAGGCAATGATGTGTACCCTCAAAGGTAGATTTGACTCAAATGAACGTTGTTCACGGCAGAGGTTTGCGCACGGGCAAAAATTTTGTAGCTATACTTGCTACAGCGAACATTCGCGCTTAGGTCACTTTATCTAGGATGAAAAGCAAGACAAACAGATAAGTATTAAATTATTCAGAAGTAGCAGCATCATTCTTCGGAGTGATCGTGTTTACTGTAAGCGCGGCTTACCAGTGCGCGACCGTTTCTGCCTACAGAATTCAAAATACTTTCGTGCCAGGATGCCATAACGTGAAGGCAACGCCAGAGCCCTTGCATTTATAGCAACTACAACTTCGTCAACCTTTTTTGTAAGGCCCACTACGTACAAGGGACCGCTACAAAGGCTACAGCAACGGTGGGAGCCCAACTGCAGCCCAAAACTGCAGTTAATACCACCCACCTTGCTATTTTTGTTTGGTGTGTAAGCTGTAATCCCGTATACGCTGCGGTTATGCGGCTCAACGGAACACGCAGCTGAACAGAGATAGCAGCAAGCTCTAACCTGTCATCAGTCTTGGCGGTCGAATTCGCAGAGCACCTTTAAAATCGGCGGCCACGAGCGGATGCCAACAACAGAAAACGAAGAGAGGCAGCGGGCGCGGGCGTGCTTGCCGGCCCCCTAGATGGCCGCGACTTGCAGCGGTATGTTTTTCTAAAAATACTTATAATTAAAATTCACGCATTTTAAGTGCAATTAAATTAATTAATTACATGTAAAAGTTTGTTTTAATGTATTAAATAGTTTGTATAGGAGTTTATTTTGCTATTTTTTGTCACTAGCGCCATAACTGCGAACAAAAAATTTTGTTTGGAGTCGAGCAGACTGCTGCGATCGCCGCTAACATTTGTGGTAACAAAAACAAGCAGGTTTTGTATGATCGCAGAAGTAAGGGTTGCCTAAAACATGACCGATAAGGATGGGTACATTGAGAACGTTGGTTTTCTGTACCGTGCCATGGGTAAGTTGCAGCAGCGATGGAGCCCAAAATGTTATTGATCAATCTAGCATCGACAGCGAGCGTCAAGTGCTGCTTTGTAGTTTCTGACACCCGCCTTCATTACCTGACTTCCCTTATTGTTTTGGGGTGCTTTTCTTATCATCTCTACTTTAGTGGAAAGAGATCCGAGTAAACGAAGAGTGAAGCCGGTTGAAAACCACCTGCAGCTTCTCGAGTTCGCCGACCTGGATGACAGTTCCGATGACAGTGACTTTCAAATCGATGACCATGAAAAAGGTTGGTTGCGCGTTTTAATTTTGACCTTAAAATTCCTGCTTTGATGGATTTCACAGCAAAGCTTCTGTCGTGTTAAATGGTTTCTGCTGAGTTTTTTGAGCGTGTTCATTTGATAGTTGGACTGTGCTCTAGAAAATAAATCAAAAGCCGAAAGGGTGCGCTGGTCCTTTGGAAAAGCGAAGGCCCTTGCGAGCAGTTGGGCCCACAGGACCAGCTGCCTGTACTACACACGTACACAAGTTACGGCTAGAGCTAGTTTATGATTCACATAAGTTCTGTCCGCAAGGTTGTTCCTTAAGGTCTGCTTCCTTAAGAGGCATAGGCTCAGCAGTGAGAAGGACGTGTGACCAACATTGCGTTCGAAGAGATAGCATGTCCCGAGATAGCTACATAGCTACACACCCGTCACTTCCGGCGTGATGCAGGACGTAACATCCTGGTAATGGGCTGACCCACATCTATACCGACCAAAAAAATACCGGAACATCCCTCTATACAAAAATAATACCTAAAACTTATCCAAAAGAACATTTTTGTCAGTAAAAAAAACACGGAGCCTTAAAAAAAGCTATTGGACAGTCTGATGCAGATTTGTTCTATGCCACACCTTATTTGGCTCATCTGCGTCACTAAATGCACCTCTTCCTTCTCTCAAACCGTTGCTGATTGTGGAGGCCATCCACATACATGCACAAAAGCACCTGTGTGCCGAGCTGCCCTTAAGATTCCACTGCACTCCCCTACTGCGCGTGTGGCGTGTGATGAGATCATGCGTCATCTTTCTTTTCCACTGTACTGTCCTTTTCTCTCCCGCGGTGTTCATTCCAACAGAGGTTTCAAAAATTTCTTGTGGATGACCCTCCTAGTTCTCACACACTAAAATTGTTGCCATTGCTGGATCCTGAACACAGGGCCATTAGCGTCAGAACCAGTGGACCCTACCTCCGGGTTTGCGCTTCAAACCGGCCTTACATATTGCCAGCTGTGTTCACTTGCCAGTTTCGTTCCATACGAGGGTATCTTTGGGGGCTTTGGGTGGTCTAGTGTTGCTGCTTATTTGAAACTGTCTATCGGACAGCGTCTCCAATAATTTTTTTGTACTGTTCATTTAAAAAATGTATGTGGCGCTGCATTGGAGATGCTCGTATTGCTGATATTTTTATCGCGCAACAGCTACTCGGCCAAAGTTTGCAGGGCACGATTCTAGCACATCGCACTCTATTCCTGCAAGCAAGGCTAATATAGCGAGTCAAAAGATGATAATAAAGCTCAACTTTGTGTTTTGAGAGGGTAACTGACCGTGAACGTCAACAAGCATCAACCACGGATGAGTTCGTTTTTCAAACTTCATGCATCTTTTTCCGCATCTCAGGCTTATATATGACAAACTGTTCTGCGCAAGTCATTTTTTTAGTGTGCATTTTTTAAATGTTTCCATACAAAATGTATATTCTAATTTTTTTATATTACTGGTGGTCTGTTATACACAACTTCTTTTTTATCATTTTTTTCAACATTAACAAATTTTTTTATTTTTATATTTTTTTTTGCAACTATGGTACATGAAAACATTTAAAAAACTGGTGTTATTGAAAGGCCGTTAAATAATCTGGCATTTTGTGTTCCTGTAATTAGTGCCTACCAATTTTTTTTAGCAGAAAAAAAATGTTTTCTTGGACCCCTAATCGGTCAATTTTCCCGCGGCCACGAAAGAGTTAAATGATTATGTGTGCATTAAATATAGCATAAGCTTAATTAGGGCCAAGCCATGGTTGGCCAAGTACTTTTTATTATCTTATCTGGATTTTCCATGTGAGAAGGTATCTGCCGTGGTGGCTTGGTGTTGCAGTTCATGAATACACAGTTTCTATGCTTGGCCTCAGCTGACTGTTTTTTTAGCAGAGGCAAGAAAAAATTCTATTTCAGCGCAGGTTAAGGAACCTTATTCAGTCTGAGTTAATCCGAAGCTTTCCATTAAGCGGCCCTTCTAGCCCAAGTGTATCTTCATCGCAAAAAACCCCCAAAGATGCAGAGTGAGGTTTGCTGATCCCCCATGTACTGCACACACAAACCATTTCAAAACTTGGGGAGAGTGCGCAGGTAACATGTGTGGGGACCAGGGTTCTTACGGCGACCAAGCTCGACCCGCGAGACTCGGCCGCAAGGCTAGCTCGGCTGAACTCCGCCACGGGACCGGCGTAGCGGCAGAGAACAGCAAGGAACACACAAGGCACAACGAAACAGCCAAACTCACGTTTATTGGCGCTCCACCAATGACGTGGTCGACTCCTCGCTCGTCCTGACCCAGCCGCCCGGCGAAGATCAGGAGGCAGGCGCAATGGGGCAGACAAAGGAAAAGGAAAGCCGGACCTCCGGTACTCACGTCTGTCTTCGCCAGTCACTCGAACCCAAGAGGCCCCTCCTTCGTCCCACGCCCAGACCAGCCCCCGATGTCTTCGGCATTTTAGATGAGGAGAGAGAGGACTTAATTTTATGCTTGAGATGGGTTCTGAATGGTAGGCGTCTTGGATAGTCTGCCTCCCTCAAGGTCCTAGCGGTGTTTTCAGCCATCCTGATTGCTCTGAGTTGTGGCTCCGGAGTGGAGCTGGCTAGAGGATAGTCTCCCAGTCATCCATTCGTATCATTGGAAGTTGCAACCTTTTGCAGCTCTATGGCAAGACCTTACCATTTGAAGCAAGTCTGCTTTGCTGTTGCACATAGTGTAGAGGTTTGAATAGAGATCTGAGTAGTAGCGGTTAAAAGAAACGAGGCACGTAAATATTTGTGTTTGTCTGCCAAGTTCTTTTATTTTCATAAATTTCCCTGGGGCAGTCTGCTCCGGGTAACTTTCATGGTCTCATTACACAGCACGCTTTTCTTTCTGTCATCTCACTGCCGTTTACGGGAAGGACATGCATGTTATCTAGGGAAAATTGAGTTTTGTTGCTTCACAAAATTCCTGTAGCCCCACAATATACTTTTGCTGGTTTGCACCAAATAACAAATCATGCACCCTTTATCATCGGGTCAGTACAATTGTGCTACCTGTACTAATGGCTGCACTTCAAAGAAACATCGTCGCGTTATACAAAATCTGCTATTTCAGCAACCAGCATAGTTGAGGAGGTAAAGGCATTGTGAATGCCAGCCATGGGTGCTGTAGAGGGGAGCCTGCTATTTTTGAGGCAGGTCGTATTTAATCGCAAATCACACTGAGCCAAGCAGCTGCTGTTAGTATTCAGCTTTTCTTGTGTAGCTCAGAGCACACTGCTAGGGTTCTTCGGATCTTTTGCACACGTCGTTTACACGGTAAAAATGCAGGATGCTTTGCTAAGCTAAAGGAGACGTGCGTGTCTCATTTTGACTGCAGCATTTACAGCTCCAATGTGCAGCGGTAAACTTTGTTTTATAAAAAATATGCAGTTTTTTTCATCCATCTTCTCTCCATGGTGTATTGTGGTTTGGATCTGGGATCTGTCGCTAGTTTTTTTCGGGCTGTGTGACCTCTTCTGGTGGCTGCCCTTGCACTGCAGATCTGGAGTCTGATGATCAGGTGATTCGTCGGAGAACGTGGATGACGACGATGACGACGACGACGATTCGTCGGGTGCAGCTTCGGAGAAGCGGAGAAGAAGTTCTCCCCCAGCAGGGTGGCCAATGGTGTCGCATCAGAGCCGGCGGAAACGAAAAAAAGTCCCTAAAATTATTGTGGGGGACTTGATCGAACGAGCAAGGCAGAGACAGAGTCAGGCAAGGCAAAGGGTGAGTGAAAAGGGCCTGCTTGAAGGGACGGGCATTTGAGCGTTTGCAATTTGCTGCGAGTTTGGCCGCTTAATAAAAGGGGTGAATTGTCGTCAGTGTACGCTTTCTCTGGATCTTTTTTTTCTTCTTCAAATAATGTTATTTTTCTAGCGAGTAGAACTCTGGGCTTAGTCATTTTCACTTATGTTTGAGGCTCATTTGTAAAAAAAAGAAAGGGAGCAAAAAAAAATTATCTACGACATCTCTTCATTTTTTGAGCAAAGCAAGCAAGCAGGCTTATGGCAAACTTCACAAAAATTAGTGAGAGTGCAAGTTGTGGCTTCTGAACAGTCGTGTCTTGTTAGCTTGCATTGACGAAGCCTCTTAAGGTCGAGCTTGTTTGCAGCTATGTAATTAGAATTTAGAAGCTCATATTATTTCAGTTTGCTTTCATAGTTTAGAACTCCGCCCTTGCAACATGTGCTTTTTTTTTTTTGCTATCGTGTACTGAGTGCATATAGCATATAGGTTCCTGCTACATAGCCGAACAGTCTTATTCTGCGCCATTTCTAATTGTCTTTGGCACAGTGTTGAGCTAAGTCGAGTGAATCTGTGAGAAAGGCACTGCTGGTTGAGAAGCTGTGACACTTGCTCTGAGTAAACAACCTGTGCTGGCAACCTTGGCCCTGTCTTGTCGTGGGCAACACTGCCATGGACTGAAGGTGCAGACACTGACATTAGCTCATTGTAATGGATACTTACAATTCCCCCAGCCAGAAATAAGGCGTGAGTGAGAACCTAATCCCTTTTTTTTTGAAATTTGGGCATTGACCAATCCGAATCTGGACGTAATACACAGGGTAGGCTGTGCTCAGTGGTCTGTCGAAAGAATATTTACAGAGACAAAGATGCTGAATTTAGAAGGTGCGGTGATGTAGCAACCATGTTCCCCATCTCACGTGGTGTGTATCACGTGACCAGTGACACTGTGAGCTGTGGTTGAGGGATGTTACCCCCACAGGGCTACCACCAATCACAACTGAGCTCAGCCAGCTGAATTATTCCACTCGGAATTCATTAAGCACTTGCTGGTAGAATTTACGCTGTCATAATGATTATTGGGAGCAGTAAAAGTGCTTTGCAATTAAGAAAAGCTTCTTTAAAATTTGGTGTCTCTGCCACTCGAATGAGCTCTGAGTGTTGTAAATAAGTAAACCTACAGTTGGGGCTTCAGGGGCTTAAAACTGGTCATGGGAGGGCCCCGTGGACATGAAAGATGCGTTTCCCCTCCTTTCGTGTGAATTGGCCTTTAACTACCACCACATAATTGCTGTTTTTTTACCTCGTGTACTTTTACAGATATCAGGCGAGGGTGAGACATCGTCCCTCAGGTTCAAGATCACCATTTGTGCTGTTTGCCTCGGGGACATTAGGTGACTTTTCTACCCGCTTTTTCTGCCGCGTTTAGACACGAGCTTAAAAACAGCTTGTACACTGCCAGCAGTGTAGATTGTTTGGTTTATTGCAAACCGTCAAGAGCAAGTACTTGCGACTGCACTTTTCTTTATGCTTTTACCATCAAGCGTTGCAGTTTATTACATTTGTAATAACGAATGATATGCAGTGTCCGCATTTCAAGCTTAGTGATTTGACTGCATAGGCCTAGTGCAAGTTTTGTATTTGTTTGGTCTTCCTGTTTCGCCTGAAATGGCTGCGCATTGAGCGTAACTTCTTTCCTTCGTGATTGCAGTGTAGAAGATGACGAGATTGTGGAGTGCGACTGTTGCAGCGTGTCTGTTCACGAAGGTGAGTGCTAAGAACTGTCTGCTGATTTTGGAGCAACCAAGGTGTGATTTGTTCACCAGTGTTATTATGCATGTGCCTGTTGAATATGCGAAATTTTCGTTATACTAACCACGCTGCTTTTGCCGTACTGCTGAGTGGATCATTTAATTCTCCAAAGACTATGAGGCCTTTCCCTTAAAAGTAGGAGATGATAATTCGAATAGAAAACGGGGAGTCATGACACGGGCTTGCCGATCAGTTCACAAAGAACTGCCATTTCGCCCCCCGTGTGCAGGTTGCTATGGCATCACGGACAGTGACTCCATCATGAGCACAGGCTCATCGAGCTCAACGGAGCCATGGTTCTGTGACGCATGCCGCGCTGGCCAGAAAGAACCGGTAAGGAGACGGTCACCTGGTATGCCTCAGTTAGCGTCTCCCAAAATGGAGTAGAATTTATTACACCGACCGTGTGGTGTCGCTAAGAGTTGTGCTGCAGAAAAATTTCAGCAGACACGCCAAAATAATGCCGTGCAAGGGTGCATGTGTCACGGAATGCGCCGAAAGGTCTTCTAATTGGTTGTCAGCGCAGGCAGTGCGGTCTGCATTGCAAACTGTTCATTGAATTCTCGACCCAAAGAGGACCTGCCGGAAAACAAGGAGTGGAAACAAACTTTTCACTCTGCTAAGAGGAGTAACCAGAGGCTGGGCAGAGGTGGAAACGATGCTTTAATTTCTCAAGGCGTGTGACGGCAGCCTCAAAACTAAAGAGCAGCTGCAGGCAAAGGCGGGTCTGCCATTATATACACGGAACTTTCCTGCTGAGTATGCGCAGTCAGCAGCCACTGCACTCGTATCAACACCATCGCTAAGCTGTTCTCAACTGCGCCACAAAGCACTTGAAGAAGGGGAAGGAAAAGTTTGTTTAAAAATACACTCAAACCTCATTATGGTGCAGTTGGAGAGCCGTAGTTATTTTGTTATGTCCATTATTCTGTTATATCAATTATAACAGTTCACGGCAATGTATGCTCAGTTGGGTGCAAAATTAAAAGCATGCGAAGAAAGAAACCGTTATGCGGCCACATATGCGACGGAAATTGAATAGAAGACAAATATTTTGCTTGCTCAATGCAAAATGTTTAAAGGCCGCAGCGGCTGCTTTTTGGATAGGGGCAAAAAGCAAAAATGCCCATGTGTATGAGATTTCGGCGCTCGTTAAAGATCCCCAGGCAGTCAAAATTAATCCGGAGCCCTCCACTATGGCGCGCCTCATCGTCTGCGTTGCATCGGCGCGTTACACCCGACAATCAATCAATCAATCAATCAATCAATCAATCAATCAATCAATCAATCAATCAATCAATCAAATGTTTAAATGAGTGAATGCAACCCAAGTTTGTTTCCTTGCAAGGTTCAGATTTTCTGGGTTTTTTTGTTTTTTTTCCCCCCAAGTGTTGTTATCATTAGTGTGTTTTCATAATTAGCATGATAATGTGTTTCATTTAATCCTTGGGCTTTACCCCTTGTGGTACATTGTCGGGCCCTGCCTGAAAGCGTTCTTGCGTGTTCGAGGTTAAATTTCTCGGTTTTTCTTACTCTTTTCTCACAAGTGGGTGAGAGTTCCAGTCGTTCCGGACCTTTTACCCACTTTCTGGACTGGAACGGCTGGAAAGTGGGCAAAAGGTCCACACCGGAAAGGGTTAAATGTCAGCTCCAATTAGTGATGGCCCTTGTTGCGAGGCAGACCTCATAATGTGCAGTACTCTCACTTATGCTGCTGGAAATTATAAGAATTGCAGAAGAGAAAAAGTGTGACGTTATGCTTTGCAAATGTGTGGTGTGTCACTTATAAAACCTTGTTTTGTTGTGCACGCAGCATTGACATCTTAGCAAAGTCCGTTAGGCTGCACTGCATGTCGATGCTACTCTTTGTTTGCAGATCTGTGAGCTGTGCCCCAACACTGGAGGCATATTCAAGGAGACGGACGTTGGCAAGTGCGTAGTGGCCCCATTTCTCAAGTCTTTCCTGGTTGCAGAGGCCTCGCTTTGACTTGTTTCGTTCAGCACACCTGTAGCCTGTTTTGTTAGCCTTTTGAAGGTAAGTTGCGCTTGTTGTGATCACAGAGACAGACACAGGAAAAAAACGTACACTTTCACAAGAAGACAGCGCTTTCTTTCACGAGAAGACGGGAAGTAAACGTTTTTATCCTGTGTCCACCTCTGTGATCACAGCAAGCGCAACTTACCTTCAAAAGCATGTTACACCAACTAGCCCGACATCAAGCTTTTCTGAACTTGTTAGCCTTCTTTTTTTAATTGCACCGTTTTTTTTTTTTCTTTCCCCTAAAGGGCAGGGACAGAAAGGAAATCTTATGTGGATCATTCATGTGTCAGTTTGTTTCTACAACACTTAGCTTCACTACTGACTGTGTTAGATGTGCGTTTCTAATGTATGGCCCCAGCAGCATCATGTCGTAACAATGGCCTGGCTGCTTTGGCTGTCATTCTTATTTCATCTTTTTTTTTTTATACTGTAAAATCTCAACGATAACTGTCAAAATAAATCTGAGTAAACAACAAGTGCGCAAAGAAAGTGCGGATTCATTTTCTCTGCTTGCGCCCACGAAAGTTTGGTACACTTTTTTTTTTGTTTTCCTTACTTGGGGATGGCCTAGCATACATTCTGAAAGGCTTACAAAACGAGCACCGAGTTATTCATTTAATAATAACCTGTTAGCCTCACAGTAAATGCAACTGCTATGGCATTTAGTCTTTTTTTATGCAGTTTTTTTTGTTTGTTTGTTTTTATCTTCAGTACTGGCTGCGTTCTCTTTTCTGGCATTTGTAATGCGTGGATTTAAGCTATATCTCTGTCACAAGCCCGCCCTCGACACTCAACGGTCACTCTTAGCTGCATCGAAGGCAATCAGGTATAGCAGGTAATGCGAAGTGGAAAGTAGCAGGAGGAATATATTAGCAAGTATATGGAGTGCAGCCGTTCTGGGAAACAAGTTTTTTGGCGGCATTTTTGTGAGTGAGAACAGGAAGTGCTTTGCTTGTGTAGGGGTTGATACAGTGCGCTTACTCCCTGCCCTCGCTGTGTGGTAAAAGTGGAAGAGCGAGTGATGCCATCTGCGAAATGCAGATTGGAATGACCGGAACGCCGTTGCAGTCATGACCGAATAGGAGCGATACTAAAATGCTGTTGCTTTCAAATTTCAGTTTAGTAGCATACTTGGGAGTTATTTAGCACAGTGAAACTTGCTACGGTTGTTGCTAGTAGGCTAGGATATTTGCAACCATATTGCAAGCTACATCCTACAACTATGTTATTGCCCTACGAACCTTCAGTGATTCTGTGCTCCCAAGATACATTTGTAGCACCTGTAATTTAGCCTTCTAGATGTAGTGCCCTTTGGCCGGGAAATGTCCAAGTTTGTACTGTCTGTGACGGTAACCACGGGAGGTCCTGTGCTTTGCAGCGCCGTTGTAGCCGTCCTTGTGCCTGACTTGCAGGTGGGTGCACCTGGTCTGTGCCCTGTACATCCCGGGGGTGGCCTTTGGCAACGTGGAGAAGCTCACGCCCGTCACGCTTTTTGAGATGCCTTACTCCCGATGGGGCGCCAAGGTCAGGACTCCGACATTCCTTCCCCTCCCTCTCTTTGCACGTTCACTAGGGAGCAGGCTGTGCATCTTGGCTGAAGACAACCCAAGTGCAGTAGAAATGGGAAACATTCGCTGTACACTTCCGGTATTTCCAACTTGGGCGTGGTAGGAACTACGAGGATTCTAAACCCTGGGTGATCTGTGTAACTGTAAAGGTCGCATAATGGGTTAGTTGGCTTTCCTAGAGACAGTAACCCGCTTCATGCAAATCTTTTTCAGCGTTTAGCAGGATTTGAGTAGACCAAACTGTGCTGTACCTGGTTACCTAAATAATTTTAAAGGGTTTTTTGTGTCGGTCTGTTGAGATGTTTGACCAGATGTAAGGTGATGAACTGGTAGGCTGAAATAAGTGCAGTGCCACTGGCTTGAGCGGCATTAGGCTTAAAAACTAAGATACATACACCATTTTATTGAGCAGCAAAGTGAAGGACCTGGTCAAAGTTTGTTTCCGATCTGGCTGCTAAGTTGAACCAGTAACATGCTTCAGTTAATAAGCTATCTTGTGCATAAACACATCTGTCGGTTGTTGCTACAGAAACGTGCAGTAGGCTTTCTTGGGGCATTTCTGCATGGTTGGTGCAGATATTTGCTAGTTGCGAAGATGATGCAGCATGACAATCGCAGCATGTGTTAGGCCAACAGCAGCACATAGCTGTATCATCGAAGTAATCAGCCTGGATGCAGGAAAAAAAAAAAAAGCGAGCTCTACTGGAAAGTAACACAGTGTTGTAGCACACCAAGTTGTTTTTAGGGCAAATGTGCCGCACACTGCTGTACAACTAAACCAAATGGAATTTAGTCCATATTTTAAGAGGAGAAAGCAGTGTACAGTGCTGCGAGTTCAGTTTTCGTTGTTTGTTTATTTTGGTAGGGATTTACTTTGCAAATCTTTGTTGCACACTGCACTGCATACCATTCAAAATAAAAGAAAGGAAGGAAAAAGACAAGCTTGGTCTCAAGACTATTCAGCATGTTATGGCGGCTCTGCTAGTAATTGCTGGTGGTCATTCAGCAGCTACACTCGTATGTGGAGAAATGCCTAGCCCCATGATCCCCTTTGGCGAGATGTGGGCCCTGATTGTGGCACCCGTTGTCTGTGTCCAGTCCTGTGTGCTGTGCGACGACGAGCGCATCAGCCGCACTGGAGTCTGCATTACGTGTGACGCCGGCATGTGCAAGACATCCTTCCACGTGACCTGGTAGGCTTTTTTCCTACAGTTCCTTTGGAACTGCCGGAACTTCTTTCACTCTTGGCCGTGGCTGTTGTACTGGAATGGGTCGGGGCAGTAGTTTGATCGCAATTAATGCTGACCTTATGTATCTTTACAGTGCCCAAAGAGAAGGTCTTCTTTCGGAAGCGTCAATGGAAGAGGTATGGCAAGCTTTTTGTTTGTTTGTTTTGTTTAAAATCGCTTGTCACTATCTTGTTGTCTTTAGATCGCGGAGTAGGGGGGGGGGGTAGATCGCGACTACTAGTAAAAATGTAAAACAAAGGTGTTCTTTTTTTTTTATTAATGGAATATGTTAACTGCAGGAGGAGAGAATAGGGTACTGCGAATAGCTGGCATCATATTATGGGGGTCGTTTGATACGTTTGATAAGTTCAGTGAACTTTTACAAGATGGTGCCACAATTTGCGTGGTGATGTCATGGCTGCAAGTATCGCACTTCAAATCTTAGGTGTCATTGAGAAGTCCAGAAGGTTGACATCCCACATATGTGTGAAGCGAGCATGCCAGCACTGCAGTGTAATGAGACAAAAATGCATGGAATCCTTCACGAAACATTGCCCATAAAAAAAATAGTGTGTGCAATGGGTGCCTCGCTCGTGAAATGTGGCATTGTGGTGCAGGGACCTCACCTTAGTTCTGTTTTCTTTTTGTTATATTCATGGCCACTCTACTATTGAGCTCCAAAAGAACTTTGTGTCGGTATGTGTTGGATACCTTATGACCAGTTTATTTCTTCACCCAATCTGTAGCCACTGTGAGGCAACCTGCACGCGGGAGATTCGACTTGTGAGAAGGCGAGGGAAGTTCATTTATTATTACGAACATGGAAAATGGGCTGTCGTGTTGCAAATGGGAATTAGCCAGCACTGTTTCCCATCACATTGATAGACACTTGCAGTGGGAAACTCATCTAAAGGTAAAGACATGCTCACTGAGTCCTTGTTAATTAAGTGTAGCACAATCCCTAGCTGTCAGGAGAAGCTTCCATTAAAGAAGTTTGCTGGGCATCTGACATCACTGACCCTGTTTCGTTTGCGCATGCTTTCTGCGTAACTGTAATGCCTGCTGTGCACGCTCTTCCCGGTGCTGTTTGCAGATTGCGGACCCCTTCTTTGCCTACTGCAAGCTTCACGCGGACAAAATGATCGTTCGGAGCAAGAAGAGTAACTGGCTCGCACTGCAGTCACGCTTCAAAACCCAAGCTGCCAGCGAAGTCCATGACCCTAAGGAAAAGGTGTGTTGCCCCTCATTGTGAATACCGTATTTGCATCATTGTAACGCACGCAACGTGCAGGTAAGTTTACTCATGAAAATCTGAAAAAGATTTAATCTAAAAATAACTTAAAAATAAACATTTGTAACAGCTCGATAAGGTATGCCCAACAGAAGTTAAGTACGACAAATTTTGCTCGCGTGTCGTTGACGGATTGTCTTGGATTGGATTGAGTTGTATTCTGTCTATGGCGATACTGCTCGACGTTTTGAAGGCAATTTCAGGTTTGCGCCCGACTGTAACGCACACACAACGTTGAAGGCTACTTTTAGCGGGAAAGCGTGCACGTTAGAGTCGTGCAAATACGGTAGTTGAGTGCACCTAGTGGGTCTACACTGTGCGCAAAGTCAGCTTGCAGAAACAGCAGATTTCAGTCATACTTGCCGTTCGCTTGAGGTGCTGGCGTGTGCTGGTCGTTATGCAGTTGATCATCGTGTGGTGATGTTGGGGCAGGTGTTTTTCTGCTTTGTTAGCACTTATAGTTTCCCCCGTCAGGTGGTGATTGCTTGTCTTCCCTGTCGCTAGGCCCGGGTGGAGCGCAAGCTGTCGTGGCACCGTGAGCGGTACCAGCGGCAGCGGGCGGAGCGGCCCCCGCCCTGGGTGCCGACGCAAAAGATGGGGCGCCTGCTGACCAGCAGCCCCTGGGCGTGTCGGCAGCTGCTGCGCAAGGCCCACCTGCTGGGCATCTCCCAGCCCAGCCACCTGGCCGCCGAGGGCGTGGCCGACGCCCGACGCAAGTGGCACGTACCCCCGGCCTTCACCCTGGAGTTCGTCAGCTACTACCTGGGTGAGGAGGATTTGCTTCAGGGGTCCATGACCCTTTTCTTATTTCTGTCATCTTCCTTCTTGGCCACCCTCGCAGATCGCAATGACCGGGTTTCGACCATGCGCCGGCACTTGGATGAGCTCTTGCAGCAAAACTCTGAGCTCCAGGAACAAGAACAGGTGCTGAGGCAGAAATATGACCAGGTGAGCCACACGACTGCTGCTGGGTGGGAGCTTGACAGAGAAGTGCGCCTAGTAGTTGTGGGAAACCCAGAGTCCTGGCGCGTTCCCCATTCCTCGCCGCGGCCGCCGAGGCGAGGGGGGAAGACTCCTTCTCTCCCTCGGCAGATGCGTTGCTCGCGCCGCGCCGCTGGCGTGTCGTGGCGCGGCGATCGTTGTCACGTGACCGGTTTCTTCGGGGCCCCCGGTGGGCCGGTCTCGGCGCGCGGAACGAAGGAAGGGCCTCTTGGGTTCCAAGCGGTCAACGAGGAGAGACGTGAGTACCGGAGATCCGGCTTCCCCACCTTCCTTTGTCTACCCCCTTGCGCCTGCCTCCTGATCCTCGCCGGACGGCTGGGTCGGGACGAGCGAGAATCGGCTACGTTATTTGGTGGCACGCCAATAAACGAGAGTTTGGCCGTTTCGTTGTGTTGTGTGTTCCTTGCTGCTCTCTGCCGCTACGCCGGTCGGCGGTCCGTGGCGGAGTTCAGCCGAGCTAGCCTTGCGGCCGGAACCCTGGTCCCCCACATTTTTGGCGCACCAACGTGGGGACTCGTCTTCAGTCGAATTCGAGGTTCGCTAGCTCGAAAGGAACATGTCACACGACTATGAGTTGGCGGATTTGATGCTGTTGGCGGACCTTTGTGGTCATTGCCCGGGAGCCCTCGCGATGCCCTGCATCAACAGCGTCCTCCGCCGCAGCCGCCGACGCGGCTCGGGTCCCCCTTCTCCACGGCCCTTACGCAACCGCAGCCGCGGCTTGCGCAGCAACGGGAATCCCGGAAGGCTCCGGATTCCACGAGCGCTCTTCGTCAGGCGACGCCGCGCGTTCATACTCCAGGTGCCGGGCCTGTCGGCTCGCAGACGCCCGTAAGCGGAGGAATGTCTGCCGACGCAGCTTCCATCGCGAACGCTCTCGCAAGCGCTATGCAGCAGGCGTTGCAGGCGGCGCGCTCACCCGAGCCCAGGGTGCAGCTACCGGTGCCGACGTACAGCGGTTACGGCGATCAGTCGAGCGCCAACGCTTTCCTGCTGGCTTTGAGCCGTTACGAGCAGGCGACCGGCATCAGCGAGAGCGCGGTGCTGCGCAGAGTCCTGCCCGCAGCCCTAGTCGACCAGGCCGCCCGGTGGTATCGGATGATAGGCCATACGGCGCGCACGATGAACGACTTTCGAACGATGTTCAGGGAAGAATTCCTGCCCATCGACTACCTACCAAGAATGCGTAGGGAGTTGGAAATGCGCACCCAAGCCCCGGATGAATCGCTTCGTCGAGTACGTTCGTGCGATGCAAGAACTTTACGAGTACGCCGACCCAAATGCCCTGAGCCCGGAGCGGGTCGATCGAGTCGTCAGGCAATGCCACCCCACCTTTGCCTTGTACTTGAGGAACTGCAGTTGTAGGGACCTCAACGAGCTGGCGGCCGAAGCTCGCCGCGTGGCAAGCAGCTGTCGCGGCTTGCACGCGCGTATCGGCCACCGCCGCCTCCGGTGGAAACACTGGAACCAAGCTGTGCTTGGCGCGGCGTTACGGGCAGCGGACGGGCCGAGCCCGGCTCTACGTTGATACCCAGCCAGCGAGAGACGCTCGATCTTGGGGCCAGAGCCCTGGACCCCTACTCGTATGGGTGCGCTACGCGGAGGCGATACGGCCGGATTCCCTGCCAGCCCCGCGCGCAGAGCACAGAGCAAACCGGTTGGACGATCGGGCCGGCGAAACGCGCGCCACTCGGGCGTCCCTACACGGATCGGCGCTGCCGCAGTTGCCTGCACCCGCTCACAACTCGCTCCCGGAGAACCGTATGCGGCCAGCCGGTCGCGGAGCGCCCGAGCAGCCTCAATCATCGCGTCACGCAGCACGGAGCCCCGTCCGCTGCTACAAATGTCGCCAGGCCGGTCACAGTTGCGCGATTCTGCCCAGTCGAGCAGGGAAACGGGCTCAGCCGTCGGTGAGCCCACCGGCGGCGGATCGAAGCGCCCGAGAGGCAAGGCATCGCCACCGCTCCCGCCGCGTACAGAGTCGGAGTCCCGACAAATGTGCCGCGCCCCTTTCTCGACCTCGCCGTCGCGGGGCGAGAGTTAAGGCACTGCTGGACACCGGGGCAAGCACTTCATTAATAGGGGACGAGGCCGTTTCCCCATCTCGAGCGCAAAAGCCATTCGGCTGCGCGCGCGGAAGTTGCCGCTTCAGCTGGCGTGTGGTGATGCAACATCAGGCGGGTGACGTACGCCTCGTCGTGCGCTGGGGCCAGCGTGTGCGGCGAATGCGTTTCGTTCACTTGCCCGGACTCACTGTCCCAGTCATTTTGGGAAGAGACTTCATGTCCAAGACTGGACTTGTCGTCGACATCGGCAACGGAGGCTATCGGGAGAACCCGTTTTCGCCGCTCAAACCGTTCGCCGAGCCGCCGCTCGCAGCGAGGCCGCTATGCGAGCAGATGGGGAGAGACTTCATGCCCAAGACTGGGCCTGTCGTCGACACGGGCAACGGAGGCAATCGGGAGAACCCGCTTTCGCCGCTCAAATCGTTCGCCGAGCCGCCGTTGCCGCCGTTTGCAGCGAGACCGCTGATCATGCAGGCGGCCGAAACGTCCCACTCCCCCGCGCCGAGAGAAGCAGTCGTTTCTGGCGCAGCCGGTAGCCGGCGCGCGCGGAGTAGCATGCTCGCGCGCTCCGCTGACCCCGCACTCTACCCGAGCCCGGTCGTTGTTGCCGCCGCGGCTGATTTCTCCTGCGCCGCACGCTCTCCATCCCGTGGCCGGGACGAGAAATTGCGCGCGCTCCTAGCAGACGCTAGCGAGCTGACAGCGGCGCAGCGTGACCCGCGTCTTGTCGTTGTTAGGCGACTTCGGCGAGATATTCACTGAGCAAGCAGGCTGCAGCAAGTTGGTGCAGCACTGCATAGACACCGGCGATGCTCAACCATGGAAATGCAACCCCCGTCCCGTCAGCCCCCCGCTAAACGGCAGGCAACTGATGAGGCGCTGGAGGAACTGCTGAAAGCAGGCATTATCCGCCGCTCAACGAGTCCTTGGGGGTTCACAGTGGTGCTCGTTCGAAAGAGAGACGGTAGTTGGCGTTATTGCGTGGACTACCGGCGGCTGAATGCGGTCACGAAAAAGGATGCGTACCCCTTCCCGAGCGTAGGCGAGATCGTCGCGAATCTTGGCGGCGCGAAGTATTTCTCTATACTGGACGCCAGCAAGGGGTACCCTTCAGGTCGAGATGCGTCCCGGCGATGAATGCAAGACTGCGTTCACTTGCCAATCGGGGGCTGTACGAGTTCGTACGCATGCCCTTCGGTTTGTGCGGGAGTCCCAGCACATTCCAACGCTTGATCGACCAGGGTGCTCGGTGAGGCAAAGTGGCAGCACGCCCTCGCCTATTTAGACGACATCGTCGTCTACTCCCGAACCTTCGAAGAGCACCATCTGCCACCTGAAAGACGTCCTAGGAAAACTCCGGGGCGGCTGGCATCACCATCAATCCTGCCAAGGCGCAAATATGCAGCGCTCAGGTGAGCCTGCTCGGCTATCGGATCGAACGCGGGCAGGCGTCCCCCCGATCCCGAGAAACTTCGGGCGATCTTGGAGTTTCCCACGCCGAAGGATGTCGCCGGAGTCCGGCGCTTCCTAGGGATGATCGGCTACTACCGCCAGTTTTATCCCCGCTTGCGTGCGCCTGCAAGCACCCTTGACAGACTGTTGAGGAAATCCGCCCCTTGGGAGTGGGGAGAGGAGCAGGAACGCAGCCTACGCCAGCTGGCGGAAGCTGTCGGCAGACACTGCATCGCTGAACTGCCGGATCTGAACAGGCCGTTCGTTATCCAGACGGATTCGAGTGACCTCGGCGTAGGGGCAGTTCTCCTCCAGGCGGGACGGAGAACAACTGCGAACCCGTGGCTTGTTGCGAGCCGTGCGCTGACACCAGCAGATCGAAACTACTCTCGGTCACCGAGAAGGAGTGTCTGGCCATAATCTACTACGCACTTCGGAAGTTTGAAGATGTACGTAGAGGGGGTCAAATTCACGGTCGAGACCGATCACATGGCCCTGACATGGCTTTCCCGCCTCCGCGAGCCCTGCGGGAGGCTCGCGCGATGGGCCCTGACATTGCCAACGCTTCGAGTACGAAGTACGCTATCGCAAAGGCGCCTCGAACGTGGTTGCCGACGCGCTGTCACGGGCGCCGTAAACGACACCCAACCGGCCGGAGAAGCGGAGGAGGATGCGGAGAACCAGCAAACTCTCTCGGCGCGGGAGGAGCGCGATGCGCGGGACTCCCCGTGCACCGAACGCTCAGCGCACGTGCACCTCGTTGGGGGAAGACTTCCTCTCGAGGTTGCGTTTCAGTCGGGAGAGCTACTCGAGGCTCAGCAGGAGGACTTGTTTGTCGGGAGGTGATCGCCAGTCTTAGTGAAGAGACGGACCCTCAGGCAAATCGAACACCGGAGAATGACGGGCGCCGGGAAGCTGCTGGTATTGCAGCTGGCGCGAGCTCTAATGCAGCTGGTATTGCTGCGAGTGAGCTGGAGAGTTACCTGCTTGACGCCGACGGGGCTCTGCTGAAGTACGTGCCCGGCAAAAACGACTCAGACGAGTGTTTTAAGGCCGTGATCCCGCGCAAGCTCAGGTGCGCTGTTTTGCAGCACTACCACGACGCAGACGGTCACGGTAGCGCGCCAAAGACATGGCGGAAGCTTTGTCGGTATGCTACCTGGCCCGGCATGAAGGCACAAGTATGTAGTTACGTACGCACATGCCACGTCTGCCAAGAGCGGAAACCGCGAGGCGGTAGGCGCCGGGCTTGCTACAGCCTATCGTGAGCACAAAGCCTTGGGAGATCCTGGCGTGCGATCTGATGGGCCCGCTGCCGCGCAGCAAGAGAGGGTACAAGTTTGTACTCGTGGTGACATGCCACTTCAGTGGGATCGCTGAACTCTATCCGCTGCGCAAAGCGACAGCACAGGAGATCCTGCAAAAGCTGTCCGAAGTGTTCTGTCGCTACGGATTCCCGGAGCGGCTGATTACCGATAACGCCACGTATTTCACATCAAGACTGTTTCGTGAAGCGTGTGCGGCCATGGGTGTCAGGCAGCAAACAACATCGTGCTATCATCCCCAGTCGAACGTGACGGAGCGCCGCAATCGTGACGTGAAGCCACTGCTCGGAGCATATGCCAGACGGCAAAAAGACTGGGACGAGCACTTGAGCTCAATCTCCTTCGCTCTGCGCACAAGCGTGAATCGCTGTACGGGTTTCACGCCAGCGTTCCTGATGTTCGGCAGAGAGCTGAACACGCCGACGGATACGGTTCTGGCCCGACGGCCGAACGGAGTCCCCGCGAAAGCAGCAGACGCGGCTTACGCACGGCGCTTGCGCGAGCGGTTGGCGGACGCCATCAAGGAGGCAAACCGCAGTCGCGGTAAAGCCAGGGCCGACCAGAAGGCGGCCTATGACCGAGCTCATCGAGACGTGGCGTACCAGCCGGGCGACACTGTCTTGAAACGGAACCACGCGCTAAGCAACGCTAGCGCGGGGTTCGCGGCCGGTCTCGCACCCCGATGGGTCGGACCGTTCGTGGTCGCCGAGAAGTTCTCGCGGCTTAACTACAAGCTGAGAGACCCGATTTATGGTCGAATCAGCGGCCCCATCCACGTGGGCGAGCTGAAGCAGTACTTTCGGAGGGAAGCTACTGCCGACGCTCCAACCTCGGGCGCGCGAGACCGCGAGCTCGAGGGAGGCGCGGAGGGAAGACTCCCGACGCACCGCTACAAACACCCGCAATCGGCGAGTCCGCTGACCGGGTGGGCCACCATCTCCTGAGGGTTCAAGCCTGCACGCCCAGGGTCCACGACGCCAGCACGCCAGGCCTGCCGCGAGCCAGCCAGCCGCTATCCTGGGGGAACGAGAGCCGAGCGGCTGTTTACGCCGAAACAGCACCCTGCCGCCCGTACAGCGAGCGAACCGCGCGGCGGGGCCGGCTCCTGCGGTCAGCTGATCGCGCCCCGCCCCCTGTTGGCGGAGGCGCCCGCCGGAGGTGTGCCGAGCGGCAGCCATCGCCGGCGCTTGGCTAGCCAGCCACCTGAGTGGCAGCACCACAACGCGGCCTCCTGCCCGGGTCCAGTCGTCAGGGATCGTCACCGCTGACCCCCCGCAAACGGTGGAAGCCGCCGGCGGTGCGGCAACCAAACGCACCGTCGGCGCGGGGGCGAACCGCTGCGGCTGGTGGCCGCCTGGGAGCCTGCTGCCCGGGCCCTGTCTTCATACGGCCCAGCCTACTTCGCCGGCGGGGCCTGCGGACCATGGGCCGGCGGACAGCGCACGCGGGCCGGCTTTGAGTGCAGACGGACGAAGCGGGTCAATCGGCGGATTGTGGCGAACTATGTGTGCTATGTGGCGGCGACGTGCGGTGCAATGTGGACTGAAGCGCAGTTGCGCAGGTGCGGCGTTGGACTGCTTGAACCCCGAGGAGTGGACGATGCAGCGCAACAAGCGGTGAGACCACCGCCGGCCAGAACCCTCGGGTCCGAGGGGCTTCGGTCAAAGGGGGGAGGGATGTGGGAAACCCAGAGTCCTGCGCGTTCCCCATTCCTCGCCGCGGCCGCCGAGGCGAGGGGGAAGACTCCTTCTCTCCCCTCGGCAGATGCGTCGCTCGCGCCGCGCCGCTGGCGTGTCGTGGCGCGGCGATCGTTGTCACGTGACCGGTTCTTCGGGGCCCCGGTGGGCCGGTCTCGGCGCGCGCAACGAAGGAAGAGCCTCTTGGGTTCCAGCGGTCAACGAGGAGAGACGTGAGTACCGGAGATCCGGCTTCCCCACCTTCCTTTGTCTACCCCCTTGCGCCTGCCTCCTGATCCTCGCCGGACGGCTGGGTCGGGACGAGCGAGAGTCGGCTACGTTATTTGGTGGCACGCCAATAAACGAGTGTTTGGCCGTTTCGCTGTGTTTGTGCGTTCCTTGCTGCTCTCTGCCGCTACGCCGGTCGGCGGTCCGTGGCGGAGTTCAGCCGAGCTAGCCTTGCGGCCGGAACCCTGGTCCCCCACAATCTCTACTAATATGTCTTTAACACCAGATTGCTCCCTGACCCACTTCGCTCTCTTCTTGTGTCCCTTAATGTTACACCTATCATTTTCCGCTCCATTGCCCGCTGAGTCGTTCTCAATTTAAGTTGAACCCTCTTAGTGAGCCTCCAAGTTTCTTCCCCGTAGGTGAGTACCGGTAAGATGCAGCTGTCATACACTTTCTTCTTCAGCGACAATGGTAGGCTGCTATTCATTATCTGATAATGTCTGCCATATGCACCCCACCCCATTCTGATCCTTCTAATTATCTCTGCCTCGTGGTTGGGATCTGGGGTCACAACTTGGCCTAAGTAGATATATTCGCTTACCACTTCCACTGCCTCGCCACCTATCTGAAACCGCTGTGCTGTCCCATAGTTATTGATCATTACTTCAGTTTTCTGCATATTAATTTTCAGGCCCACGATTCTACTCTGTTCGCCCAGTGCGGAAAGCATGCTTTGCAATTCATCCCCCGAGTTACTTAGCAAGGCAACGTCATCAGCAAGTCTGAGGCTACTGAGGTATTCTCGATAAACCCTTACTCCCACCTGTTCCCAAACCAACGTTCTGAATACTTCTTGTAAACATGCTGTGAATAGCATTGGAGAGATTGTGTCTCCTTGTCTGACACCCTTCCTTATATGTATTTTACTGCTCTCCCTATGGAGGATGATGGTGGCTGTAGACCCATTGTAGATATCCTCTAGTATTCTTACATAATGCTCATCTACCCCCTGGTTCCGTAATGCCTGAATGACTGCTAGGGTTTCGACCGAGTCAAATGCTTTTCATAATCTGCTAAGGCTATATATAGGGGTTCAGTATATTCAGCGCACTTCTCTATCACCTGATTGATCGTGTGAATATGGTCCATTGCTGAATAACCTTTACGGAACCCTGCTTGTTCTTTAGGTTGACTGAAATCTAAGGTTGCAGAGATTCGGTTAGCGATTACCTTGGTAAATACCTTGTAGACGACTGACAGTAAGCTGATCGGCCAGCAATTTTTCAAGTCCTTCATGTCGCCTTTCTTATGGATTAGGATGATGTTCGCGTTCTTCCAAGATTCCGGTACCATTCTGGTCATTAGGCATTGCGTATACATTGCGTTCTCCAACATATGCCTTACTAACTACCCCCCCCCCGACCCTCGGAGCCGCCTATCTGGACGATCACCCTCAGTGGGAACGTGTTAAGCTTGGTATGGTCATCGTCACGTGATTATGTGGTGGTCGACTGCAAGGGGAAAACAAATTTAGGTGTGGCCTAGCTCGGCTATGCCAGGATATACGTAGCGTGAGCTACGTTCAGCTGGTTATTCTTAGCTTTCCTGGTTGTCTAGGATTAGCTTGGTTATCCTGCTAACTGCTGCTTCAATGACACACACAGACGGTGTACGCATTATGTGACACATGTATATTTATCGAGTGGCCCCGGCGCAGCGTCACCAATCGCCCCAGAGCTTAGCTGGTTCCCCAGACGCACGCCGGTGTTACTGCGACGCACGAGCCACCGGTTCCAAACCCGGCCACCCCTCGCATGATCACGAAGGGGATCGGGCCGCCACGTGCGGAACGTAGGTCGGCGAAGATGCTCGGCGCATGGGGTGTGTGAGAGACGCCGGGCACCGAGCAACGTTCTGCGCGCGATGTGACGTCACTGTTCCTCGCGCATGCGCAGCACGGCTCTCCAGGAGCCACGCGAAACTTCTCAACCTCGGCCAGTGTAGCTCACGCTACAAAAATGCGGGGCCTGGTTTGGAAATGTGGCTATGGTGACCGTACTTTTATAGCTCTACTGTAGTGCATCACCACTCCCGCAAGAACAACATCGTTCTCAATAAAGAAGTTTGCTATCGCTCTCTCTCTCTCTCTCTCTCTCTCTCTCTCTCTCTCTCTCTCTCTCTCTCTCTCTCTCTCTTCATAGATAACAAGGTTACCTATGGGCTGGTGGGTTTGTCTATTGGCGGTGAGATGTTTGAGTGGCGCCCTCTGGCTCTGACGTCGGCTTAGGGACTCGCGCGGCTGTCGTCTGCTACACTCAGCTTGTGAGGGGCAGCAGGGCCTGTGCTAGAAATTGCCCGCTTTGATGCTTTAGTGTATTAAAAAGTGTACTTCTGGTCATTCAGTTATTTTTGCCAGCTTGTGACACATCTGCATAATTTCAAGCTGTATACCCCGCAAGTTTGCAACACACGAGGAGAAAGAGAAGAACTTTCTTCTGAGCATCGGTTAGATGATCGTGTGTAACTCGTCCTTTCTAGCTTATTCGCGAAGATCAGTGCTCAGAGCTCCTCCATAAGTATTCAAAATGTGTAGGCTTCCCTGCAGTATTTTTGAGATGCTCTTATGAAGACTCCACACTCCATGCTACGTACAAAGCCGCGGCCCCTACATGCGCATCGCACAGCAGGAAATAAAACGTCTGTCTTCTATCTTTCGTTGTTTTTGTCTTGTATAAGGTGAATGTTTCTTTTTTTTTGTGCCTTACGCATTATTATTTGTGAACCGTCACAAACATCTTATTGATAGATTTGGGGATGTTTGGGAGGCTCACAAAGATCGTGTGGTATTTTCTTCAGACTGTATGGCATACGTTCCCTTCTTCACAAATTTTTTTTCGTTATGGCTGCGTGCAAGAAGGTCATATCAACAGCGTGCGTTGTTTATTCACATGCAAATACAATGAGGTTTGTGCTATGCCACCGCGATCGCGCCCCAGACAACGTTGCACAGAGTACTGGAAGGTGGCTTTTGTGCTCCGAATGTCTATCGTAGCCGTAATTATCATAATGAACTGACTCTCAACCCGAACAATTATGACATGATTACGGTGTTGAAGGCTTGATATACTCGCTAACGAACGCAATAAACAGCATACGCACATATATTACAAGACTCGAAACCGACGAGTATTTCCAAGCAGCTCTTTGTTTTCCAGTCCTTCCAGGCGTGAAGAACAAATTCTGGTCTACTCGGAATGGCGTTCTAAGAATTCAAGAAAATTACTCAGTCTCTTGTCCTGGAACGGGGAACCTGGCCCACAAACCAGCTCGATTTTAATGCTGAATATTGTTTTGTCCTCCTCCCTTTACTCCTCCTCCTGAGTGGAGTTCTACTCCAACGCATATCTGAATATCGGGAAGGTATGGCTGTGGGAAATGTACCGAAATATCCCTCCGGGTCTGAACAAATATAGTGTTACTGTATCTTTACCACAGACGTGCCTCGTTTTGCTGAATAAACCTCCGTACTGGTTAGAAGCGTGGTATAAAACTAGCACGCCCCTATACACACAGGGGGTTATTTGGAACTCAACCTACAGTTTTTGCAGCTCATAGTGCATGTCGGCATACTTTCATGTCATGATAACGTAAAGTGATGTGATACAATACTTTGAAGCGTTCGGAAAGGTTGCAAAACTGTTTTACTTCACATGCGATTACCGGGAAACGTAATGCCTTCTGCCGAAGTCGACAGCCCCAAAGGTCTGGAGTTTGTTTTGGTGTTGTGTTTTCACTGTTGTCGAGTACTAGCAGCTGGCTGTTCCCTTTGTTTGAAAGATTGCTTAAAAGAGAAGCTGACGCGTAGCTCCGACTCTTCGCGCTCCGTACCGGACCGGTTTCGCAAGGAATGGGGCGACGGCGGTGATGTTTCTTCCGTAGCGGTATCCAAAACTTTATTTGCAATAAAAACTATATTTTGATTCACGCCGTGAGCTAGTCTATGCGATTTTAAGTGTATTAATATGATTAAAAGTTACGTACATCCAAAATCTGGTGCGTACAAGCATCAGACGTCAACCGAGCGCGAAGACACAGCAGGGAGAGAGCCCGAGTGAAGCAGACGACAAATGCGAGAATCCCTAAGCTGACGTCACACAGGCGCGCTTCGCAGCGCCGCCGGTGGTCGCGCTCACCGCCAATTGACTGGGGTACTGCATGGCTCTGACGCTGGATGAACAGAATTATACAGGATGGCCCGAAGCGTCTGGGCAAAGGTAAACTGGGAGAATATAAATACGGCTGACTATAAAAATTTCGCACACGACAACGATGAGGTAATGGTAATTTCAATGTTAACAGAATCAATTGAAATATGTCCGTTGTGTTACAAATGAGCCATTTAGCTTTTTGGCCAATCCCCCTTGAAGACAAGTGCCGTATTTTTCACCTGGCGGCCTGGCATAGAATTCGTTTTGCCGTGAACATTAATACGCTGTACATTAGGAGTGCAGAGATCCAAAACCCTGCAAGGAGGGCAAAAGAACACAGTCACCTCCTTTTCATCATGCCTTTAGACGAGCTAGAAGCAAAAGAAAGCAAGAGAAATAACTACCACCGTCGTCTACATTATTTATGCCCGCGCCGCGGCAGCAGCCTCCGAGACAGACAAAAAAAAATTTACTCTCTACTTTATGATTTTATGTCAGCCGCCGGAATCGATTGATTGATTGACTGATTGTGAGGTTTAACGCACCGATGCTATACAGGTGATATGGCGCGCGTAGTGGAGGGGTTCGGATTAATTTTGACCACCTGGAGATCTTTAACGTGCGCCAAAATCTCGAACACACGCGCGTTTTCGCTTTTCGGCGGAGGACTGCTTGGTTAAAACGATATTTCCAGTATGTGTAACCAAATAATAATGCCAACGACGCGCTGCTTGGACTGTGGGCCTTCGTGAAGGAGACTAACGCCGTCAATAGAACTTCATCGACCCTTAACCCTTAACTTTTCCCCTATTTCCACCAACAGGTCAGAGTTCCATCGTTCTATAATAGATTTATTCATTCATTATTCATCATGTCTCCCCCACCTCTACGGAGTCAACGTGGTTATTTTTCGCGGTTTGACTCTTATGTGTTCGTTGTTGCCTCACTTAACTAAACGTCTTAACTAAGAACCAGACAGATAACGGTGGTTGGTGTACACAATTTTTTTTCAAATGAAGCACTCGGCTAGAAAAGGAAGACCGCGTCACTGGCATTGTCCTGCCAGCGCTCATTCCGCACAACTGCACGCGCACGGCTGGCGTGATCTGGCGTTTCGTCGACGTCTTACACCGGCTCGCGTCCTCGAGCGCTTCGTCGTCGTCATTGTCTTCCACTGTGGCGCACCAGGAGCACGCTAAAAGCCGTTCTATGCTTTAACCATCACTCTGTGGGCACGAGCCACTGCATTCAGTCGAAGAAGAAAAATCTGCGGCGGGGTATGGCACGTCACGTGGGCGAGTGTGCATCCAATGAAATCCTGCCAACGGGCAAGGCACGCGCTCGCCGCAGTCTTGCCCGCTGATATCTCAGTGAGAGGCAGATAAGGCAGGTTGTTCTTGCGAGGCCTCATCGCACGACAGAGGATGGAACAGAGCTGAACGGGAAAGCCCAGTCTGTCCCCTGACTCAAAGCTTTGGTTCGGCCAGCCCTGCCATCGAATACAGGCTCGAGCGGCGTCTACCGATCGCCGGTTGCGGCAGCTCACCGCGTGAGCCATTCCTTCGTCCTCTTCCGGGTGCGCTTCGCAAGGGCAGCGCGTCGCCCTGCCGCTGAGCCGACAGCGCGGGGCCCGTGGCAAAGTTCCCAGCCGGAACAAGAGAGCGCGCGTCTCCGAGACACGTCGTCGGCGGGACAGGACCTGGACGACGACACCCGGCCGTCGTCCGACGAGATGGACGAGAGGCGGCAGCAGAAGATGGCGTACCTGTACCTGTGCCACCTGGAGGAGACCCGGCTGTGGCTCTCGTCGTGCATCGGGGAACAGCTGCCGGCGGCGACGCGGCTCGAGGAGTCGCTGCGCAACGGCGTCTACCTGGCGCGGCTGTCGCACTTCTTCGCGCCGGACGAGGTTCCCCTGCGCAAGATCTACGACGCCGACCAGAGCGTGCACAGGGAGCGAGGCCTGTGCTTCCGCCACACGGACAACATCAACCACTGGCTGAACGCCATGCGCTCCATCGGCTTCCCCGAATACTTCTTCCCGGACCCGTTCGACCTTTACGAGAAGAGGAACCTGCCCAAGGTCATCTACTGCCTGCACGCGCTCAGCCTCTACCTCTTCAAGCTGGGCAAGGCGCCCAGGATAAAAGAGCTTATAGGCAAGCTTCACTTTTCCGACGACGAGGTCGACCAGGTAAGTGGCTCTATGCACGTTTCTTTTTTTTTTTTGCGCTTGTTGCAAAGTTGACAACACAGGGTTTTAAACTTCATTTTAAAGAAGATATCGCGCCCGTGTTGTTCAGTGCGCGGTTAAAATGTGGTGAATGGCGAATGGGTTCTAAACGAACCGGCGTAAGCTTCCGCAAGAAATAGGTCAGGATTTAGGGCTATTTTCGTACAGTCGTATTTTTACGTCCGTCGCCTGAGTTTGCGCGTAAACGAAGCCTAAGTACACACCAAGCGAAAGCAGCGCCGTGCTCATGGGTTTTCCTGTTTCGTTTTTAAGGTGAAAGTTTAAAACCAGTTTCAATCACAAGTGTAGTGAAGTACGGAAAATAGGAGGTCCTAGTGAAGTACGGAAAATAGGAGGTCCAAATAAAGTTTAACTTGAGCAAGGCGTGGAGAATGAGTTGCGTATCACGCGCCAGGAGAGGACACGAGCAGAGGATTGGAGAGGGGGATCTAGCGCTGGAAAAAGCAATTCAAAAAGTGTAGGTCGCTGCCGCACGTGCAACACGAGCCATTTGAGAGGTGACGGTACCAACGGGGCCGAACAGAATGTTCATGGCGGTTTCTAGCTAGCGGAACGAGCTGAAGAGGGTGCAGTCCAGCGGTCCGATCACCAATGACGGGCGCGGCCGCATGCAAAGTTCAACAGAAAGCTCAACAGTACGTTAACAGCAGGTCCAACTAGGCTTTTGCTTTCACATTTTAGGAAGCAAGTGGATATATTGCCGGCAGCCGGCACTTTAGCTGGTAGGGATATTTTGCCGGCACTGCCTTCTGATTTGCTGTTCAGGCTTACTTCATTGTGATTGGTATGTCTGCGTCTGCTAGGCGCCGGATCCGCTATGGTTAGCGTAACGCAGTGGATATATAGCTGCGCCTCTGGTTTCTGATCGCGGAGTTGCACGTTCGAACACGCGCTCTTCCATGGAGTAAGAACTTTATTAGAGCACCCAAGAGCGAGTCAAGGGGAGGCTACCCTGTTAGGGGCGCCAGTGAGAGCGACCAGTGCTCAGCCCTCCAGTGAGGGGGATGTCGTTGTCCCAGGCACTGTCAAACCCAAGTACCGGTGGTGTCCGGTATTATCCTGGGCGGTGCCATGGGTAATCCCCTCTGGACGGCGAGCCGGCCTCTGTTGGTCTAGTGCATTGTTGAGTAGTCTAGTGGCCCGGGCTTGTGTATCGTAGTCTTCGCTTCTCATTGCAGCTTCAAACTGCGGTGGGAACGTCGTAGTGTTGCTAGTAGGAGGCTGGCAGTTCCATAGTAGATTCTTGGCATAGACGACAGATGTCCGTGGCGTACACCTCGGGGCAAACGTACCGGGCAAGGGCTGGGGTAAGAACGTGCTCTTCCATGTTTCTTTTTTTTTAAACTTTGGTCCTTGAGATTTTCTTCGCCTTATTCACTGTTCAGAAAGTCGTGTTTTTTTAGTGTTTTTTTTCGCGGAATTATGACGTTATTTATTCGAGAGCTAGCCCCCTTTATGTGTCGGGTTGGGTTAGGTTAGGTTAGGGTAGGTTGGGGTAGGACCTGCCTTTAGTGGTTCGGTTGGGTTAGGTTAGATATTTGCTTAAAATACATACGCGAATAAAGCATGCGCAAGAATAAGTGCACCTGCGCGGGAGATCGTAAAATGCCGACTGCCGGCAAAAAAAAATGCCAGCACGATGGTAACAGTCACTACCAGCCAGTGGTGGCGCAAAATATCGTGTTCGTTGTTTCTGAACACAATCACTAAGTGCAATACAGGCGGCACACTATCTGGGAAAGGTAGAATGCCGGCGGCCGGCACAATATCAGCGACCGATAAAATGCCGGCTACCGGGACAGTATCCACAGTCTTCTAGAAAAAAAAGTCAGCATCCCGGTATTCTTTTTTTTTCGTGCTATTTCACTCCCAATTTGCGTATGGCTTGTGTTCTTTTTTTTTTTTTTTTTTTGCAAATGCAGAGTTGCATTGCTTCGTGCCTCCCATGGTCCTTATCTCGTGGCACGGTCCGTCTGGACGCACTCGCGAGCGCGTCCAGACCGGCCGTGCTCGCAGACACCGCGGATTCAAGTCAGAGGAGCTTTACGGTGGCGCTTTTATTTATTGCCTGTTCGAGTCATCCTTATCCATCGTTTCTAATCTATGCGCACAAACACTAAACAGCAGACTAGCAACCAGGTTTTGAGAAAATACGCTATCTTTAGCAACGAATGCTTACAGCTAGCTGCAGGTTTTTTTAGCCTCGAAGAGTATGAGCGGACGCCTCAGAACAAGCAGACATAACGCAGCGTATTCGCCCATTCGGGCATGCAGTGCATCGGTGTCAGAAGAACCAGAAGGACGCTTGGCGAGTGAGCTCGCTTAACCCTCTCGCTTGTGTCATCTTGTTCTGACGCGTCCGCGCATACTCTTCGCTCATACCACGCGTTCTCAGACGCTGAAGCCAAGAAAACACAGCGCAATGGTGGGCGCCGGTTCTGCTGTAGGTTCTGCGGACGCTGCTCACGAACTCGTCGGTTCCCATGCCGGCGTTCAACCTCATCGACGGCGTCCTTGCCAAAGAGACGAGCGCAGACTCCTCGGCGGTCATCGCCGTCAACACTGCCATCGACAGGGGCGAGTCCGTTCCGCTCCTTGATGCGCTCTCGACACCCACAGCCCAGCTCACGGGGGTGCGGCCCGAGAACATCGACAGGTGAGGGGGCGCTTTTGTACACCAGGAAGGGCGTCCCGACACCTTGCCGTCGCCTCACTCCATTCCATTGAATGTATATGGTTCGTTTCTTCGCATAATATTGTTTTATTCGGATGAATTTAAACGATGCGCTGTTATTTTCAGTATACGCGCTTTCTTTAAAAGATGGCAACAGCGCTGGATATAATTACGAATTAGGAAAAAAGGTATAGACTACACTTCATGTAGCTACCCGAATTCATTGAACGACTTGATGCAACCATGTTTAGTGTTCTGGCAATTAGTGTGTATAAAAACGCCAAACTTCGCTTTTCAATAATGAACAAATTAAATGAACACATAAATATGAACCGGAACACGCCAAATTATAAAATATTCATCGTTTAGGTCCAGTAATGGCGCGTTATTGCTATATTTGGAGAGCCACATTTCCCAACATTGTTATTTTTTGTAACGAAGCCATGCGCCATTTTGACTTCCATGGGAAGAAAACACGGTATTTGTGCGTTCTTGTTCATATTGTCGTGTTCGCGTTTTATTTGACCATGACTGTAACTGTCAAATAATAGCCTTTGGTAATACAATAAAACAAGTTTGCCCCAGACCTAGGTCCTTCTTGTTACTAAGACCAATTCGACAATTTCGTGGGGCCTGGGCGAAAGTTTGGGGATGTGAGGTGAAGTGAAATACCGCAACAAACCGGCGTGAGAGCCTATATACGGCCAAAATTATGCGAAAAGTGTACTCGCTGAGCAGTCCCCATGTTGATGAGGGGTGCGAACACGCACCTGCGCCACACGAGCCACCACGTTTCAATTCCCCAGTTGTAAACACCCAACCAGCAGTGCGAAATCCCACCTCCCTGATACGTGTTGCCTATGAAGTACACATAAAAGCGAATAACGGAATTCTTTCCGAGCTCTATCTGAATGGGGGTCGATGGTGGGTGGTGAATATGTTTAATAATACAATGGAAAGATACACACAACCGAGCACAAAGGCGGTACCACAAGTTTAGGGCACAAAGAATCGATTGGGTTCTGAGGCGATTGACGAGAGCCTGCAGCGGCTGGTAGTGTCTTCGGAACTGAGGCGCCCCTGCCTCCGCAGGTACCTCGAGGTCCTGGAGCGTGCCAAGGCCGCCAAGCTCGAGCATCGCGCCGTGCGTCGATTGTCCACGGGCGGTGATGAGGAGGCTGTGGATTGCATGTACGAGCGGCTGCTGAGCCTGGCCGAAGTGCAGGGATACGTTCTCGAGACCAACGTCAACGTCCTGCTGGGCCACATTGACGCCGCCATGGAATGCGGCGACCGGGCCCTCTTCGGCCAACTGCTCACCAGGCCCGACCTGGGAGTGCGCGACCTCGTGCGCGAAAACGTGCCCGCCTACTACCAGGTAAAATACTGACTGCCGTTTCATGTCAGTGGCCGTTCCTCTGGCTGTGGAATGATCACTGCGAACAATATAGCGAACTAGTTGTTAATGGAGAGGCCAGGTAAGGGCGCAGTGTGAAAATTTTTTCGGCAATTGACAATGAGCGGGTGTGAAGATAAAGCCATGACGAGTGCAGTGTTGATGTTTTGAAACCTAATCACGCGCGACTTAAAATAACGCTCGTTATCTGATTCCACAATTCAAACCTGCGTCATCGATATGTACAAGACATATTTGATTGTAGGGTTTAACGCGCCGACGCAGCACAGGCGATGAGGCGCGCCGTAGTGGAGGGCTCCGGATTAATTTTGACCACCTGGGGATCTTTAACGTGCGCCGAAATCTCGTACACACGGGCGTTTTTGCTTTTCGCCTCCATCAGAAAAGCGGCCGCCGCGGCCGGGAATCGAACCCGCGACCTCGTGCTCAGCATACAAGACATATTTACGCCTGTCACTGGCAAGTATTAGCTATCCCTGGGAAAGAGAATTTCATATAGTAAAAGCTTCATGGAAGTCTCGTCACCTATTTTTTATGCCACTGGGGAGGGAAGATTTGAAGTTCGCTAACTACCACCTCCTTATACAAGGTTTTACAAGCGCAGGTTCAGCCCTTTCGGATCTGTGCCATTGTGCCAAGGTGCACGTCGTTTTACATTGTAGGATGTCCCAGGGCCGATAATCCACCAGAATGCTCGTTTCTGCCAGGGATACCTCGACGGGATTTCAGTGAAACGCGTATCGCCGCAGAAGTCGTTCATCTGCGCTCATCTGCATGCTCTCTGCCCTCTATTTACGCCGATAGTGTGTTCCATAACCTCACGGTTTTAACAGTACCAGGAGTATAGATTTCGTGATTTCGCTCTCACTCCTGACCGAAAACGTTTGCGGCCAACAGTACGATTCGTATTACCTTATATGTACGCTTCCTTTGGGAGTCTAGACTACTTTGCCTATCTGGCTCTGACGATGGTCCCAACTCGTTTTTGTTTAGCCCGTGTCCAAGTCATTCTTTTTCCTCATAGCATTTGAGGCATGCGTGATCCTTGGCTTATGCCTGGGCAGCCCAACTTGCTCGAATCGTAAAGCCCGAGTTATCCAGTCCACCTACACGCCTGGTACTTATGTTGGACGGCCGAACGTTGCTTTCAAATTCGCTCCTGCATCACTGTTAGTGACTAAGTGCATTCGCTGACACTGTGTGGGACCTCCACAAGAAGGGTACTCTCCGCTTCAGTGATGGATCGTAGTTTGTCTCAGTTCAAATGGGGGTACAAGTGTTACTCACGTTCGCAACCATGGCCACGGATCCTTAGGCACACATCGTGTATCCACTTTCCCTGTAAGTCTATGCTGTGAGAAGAACTGTGTTGTGACTCGTGACCAATCACCCCTGACGGGTTGGTGTTCGCTGAAAGGAAAAGCCCTACCCCACAAACTTTCAGCCCATCTAATTTTCCCTCGAAATTTTGCATTTATTCTCCCCACCAAGCTTCTCCGCCTGCTCCTGTATACTATAACTGTTGTTAGTGCTGCGTACCACATATCTTGCACGACTCCACGCGTAATGCGTATCACTTAAGAGTCATATCGCAGAAAGACCGCCGGCGTACATGATCGCAAGTGTGAAGGTCCAACGAGACGAAAGATACAATAGCGGACAATGCCTCGATGGATTTTTCGTTTCGTTGGATATTAAGGATCGATTTCATCTTCTGAGCCTGTGGATCCTTCATCTCGTTGGAATTCGGGGTGTCGACTAGATATTCAATCTCGATTTATTTTCCGTCAAGGTGGATAATCAGGCTTGATTGGATCATCTGCATCAGTGGACATTTCAACTCGCTATTCACAGGACCGATGGGATCTTCCATGCAGGTAGATCTTCCGTTTCCGTCTATTTTCCGGCCATAAGCGGCGTCCACCTGTAAGCAGACGTCGAGACACAACGCTCGCCGAGCTTAGGGGGAGCTTCACCCTCACATGTATGGTACAATGCTTCTACTCCAACAAAGCACCCGTGACATGCCAATCGAGAAAAGACCGGTTAGGGTTCGCCGGAGAACTTCCAGGTCGCAGCGCCTTCGCCCAACGGAAACTCGGAACAGCTTCATGTGTTGGTTATTTATAGTAGATTGTTATGGATCCGCATGTACAAAATTTTCAAACAGCGCCTAAGCCACTACTTTCTGTTGACGCGTTCGCTCGCGGACTATACTTTTCGGCGCTGTTTTCATGCTGGCTTAGTCATTTTCGGTGCTTTAGGGACAACACGACTGTTCCAACGACTTGCTTTTTTGTACTGCCCGAAATTATTATTATTCGTAACCGTTCCACCCTGCTCCTTTCTGCCTATCACCCATACAGGTACTGCTCAAGATCAAGGAGGACGCCCAGCAGTCTGGTAAGGGCTTCGCGCTGTCCCGCGGTGACCTCCAGGTGGCCGTCCAACTGGCCAACGAGAAAGTGCGGGAAGAGACGCAGCTCGAGGCCTGCATCGACGCCATCAACGTGTCCCTCGACCGCGGGAGGGCCGAGGACACACTCGAGGCACTGCGGGACCCATCGGCGCAGCTGCCCGCCGTGTACCCTCTTGCGGTCGCCCTCTACCACAACCAGCTGGCGTTCATCCGGCGCGAGGCCGGCCACAACCTCAACCACGACGAGATGTTGGCCGGCGTCCGCATCCTGAACGCCATCGCCGAAGTGAACTTTGCCCTCAAGGCCAGCGGCACCTTCGACGTGGTCGCGTGCCTGCAGAACCCGCACGCCCACATCGCCGACGTGCGGCCGCGGAACCACGGCCGCTACGTGTCCCGGCTGCAGAGCGTCCTCGCGTTGAAGAGCCGTGCCGGCTCGACGTTGCCCTTCCTGACTCACACCGAAATACAGGACTTGGTGAATGAGACGAATGCGGAAGACGACGAGCAGCCCGAGTGGGAGGCTGCCATCGATCGCATTAACGAGGCCGTCGCGTCGGGTTCGCCTCAGGTGAGCGGGGAAGGGCTTGCAAATGCAAACATATTCTCAAGGGGTAATCATTTTGGTGAGCCGCTTGACCAGTGGAACTTCCCGTGCTTGTTAGACTTAGTCTGGGCAACAGCAACAGAACAGCCCGACGCGGCAAGCAGAGGCCACGGAAGCGTCGGCGGTAGTGTGTTATCTTGACGCGTGTCCCTGTCGCCCTATACTACATCGCTCGCGAAAATCCCTACATGTGGTTCCCCGTTTATGGTTGCTGACCCTATATGCTCTGTCAAAAGCAACCGTTTCAGCAATGCATGCTTTCGGGCGAGTAACCATTAAAGGGCATTACAAAAACCAGACCGGAAACACGTATTTCTTTCACGCATGCCAGAAGCTTTAGTGGGAAGAATTAGCAGGTAGTTTTTCTACTACAGGGGTGGTCCATTTCTGTTGTAGGCTCCGCTTCTATCGTGTGGCCTTCATCGCCTGCGTATGCCATTAGTGACGCCTAAGTGTCAGGCTAGAGTTCCTCTATACGCATATCAGTCTGCGGTAGCTACAGAGAGGAACTCTATATAGCTTCCGTAAGAGGGATGAACAACGCGACTCGCCGTTGTGGTCGGGCCATGCAAGAGCTTCCAGACGGATCGCCAAAGCAACGACTGTGGTCGGGCTTCCTTTCCTGGTTTCCAGTTTGCCATGACCACCGTGAAACAGCTGGCACAACCTGATTACAGCCGCTGTATTCCCATGAAGCTGCTGCAACTATGACGAGTCAATGCAAATACATCGCATGCCATTTTTATTATTCAAAAGCAGTGGAAAGGCGGATCTTTTCGCCGCGGCGCCAACGCACCGCAACGTCTCTCGCGAGCTTGGAAAACCGGTGCGACGACTGCTGGAGATACCGTAACTGATGCGGTGGTGGCCCGAGGCTGGCTCAGGGCTGGGCTTCCTTTCGTGCAAGGGCCAGCCATGGATCGGATTTTGGAGATTTACGCAAGCCTTTGTGTGTTGCAGGCCACCATTGAGGCCCTCCTGGACCCAGCGGTGTCAATCGCACACCTGAGCCGGGATCACGTGCTGTTGTACCAGAACCTTCTCGCCCTTAAGCAGCGCTCTCTGGGGGGAGAGATGCAGCTCAGCGCCGAGGACGTCCAAAACGTCGTGGATGCAGCAAACCAAGTGAGTGGAGTCATCAGAAGACGCCCCTTAGTAATAATTGCAAGCGTGGTGAAAATGCAGAACCGCGAATACATTAGGCAGTGAATTTCCACCCTGTTTCTAGGCTACGCAACCATCGCTTCTCTGTCGCCCGCCATACATCTTCGCGCCGTCACGTTTTGGCGTTCATACATAAGGGTTGGTAGGTATCACTGGTAATATAATTGTTTCATTACTAAAAGCCAGGACTAATTCAAGCTTCTCCTTGCGGAATGAAAACAACTGGTTTCCTTACAATATCTCCGCTCAGACTTGTAGTCCTACCCACAAAGCTTTCAGCCTGCTAAATATCTGCCAGCCCGACAGCTGGACGTGGGAAGAGCCATACGTCTCCAAGTCCCGGTTTTAAATAGTGTCCCCACACAAAGCATTCATACTGAATTTTCTTGGGCAAGCTATACTTCAAACCGTTGTAAGAACGCATTTCGGCACAGGATGGCAAACTGGTGTCGACATAAAATGCCCGTGCAAGTTGCTGCGTGGGCCTTCTCTCTAAGGTCTTTTCCAGTTCCATTCTACCATACAATGTGCTGCCGATGAACTCGATGTACACCCCCTTTTGACACCCTATGGTTTTTCACCCTCTTTCCAGGTGGCTGATGAGGCCAGCGATATATGCATCGGCTTGGCCACTGTGAACGTGGGCGTGTGCAACCAGGAGGAAGACGATCTTCGCGGTGGCCTGGAGAGCCTCAAGGTCGTGGAGCTGTTCTGTGGCGAGGACGAGGCCGTCACCAAGTCCTACCTGCGCGAGCTCCGCGAAGACTTCCTGGAGATCCGGCGCCGAGCGTCTGTGGACGAGAACGCATCCATCGAGTGGTTCAGCTACGTCGTCAGACCGGGACTCTTCTTCAACCTCAACGTCGTCCAGTTCGTCGGCGAGTGGTCGACCTTTCCCAAGGCCGACCCTGATTCTTTCCTCACCCTGGACGACGTGCAGGTTGGTTTACCTAGCCTGCTCTTTTAAAGGCGACGCAATCTTTCGGAGACCTGCCTCTGCTGTTGCCTCGTCATGCCTGTCTGTTATTCCGTATACTTGACCCAAACATGTTTCTTCCACCCCTGCTGTCTAGGAGATGAAATGTGCCTATACCACCCACCCTGTCGGTCTCTTTATCCTATAACTCGCCGGAATGAGTTCTATATCCAGCAGTCCATCCATGGTGGAACACCTGTCTGCGTATTCCATGCGCATTCTTCCTCATCGACTCCTACAGACATCACCTCAAATACCAGAGCATTTAAAGCTACTCAGCGATCACTGAAAAGTCTTATAACGTTTCACGGGGGATAGTTTTCTTAATCAGGGCCGTATACTGCATCTCGAATATAACGGTAACAAGAAAATAGTAATGCGTGGAAGGAAAGGAGCCGTGTATGCTGGGTAACGGTATCGAAATATGTCCCCAATAACCACAGGCCCTATCGAACCTAAAACTGTCTTTCTATTAATGAATGCACTTTTACGTGATGTTCCACGTTTTCGACAATTCTTGCGACCTCGAGTTGTCTTCAACCTGCACCAGTACGGACTCGCCCTGCTTTCGCTTCAGTTGAACAATGACCGTCTCTCTTTCAGGCCGCCGTGCTGAGGGTCAACGAGCGGCTGGAGAGTTCCCGCCTGATGACCGAGCTCACTCCGCTGCTGACGAGGCTGCAGGCGCACGCCAGGGGGTTCCTCGTACGCAGAGCGGTCCGCGACCAGTACGCCTTCTACATGGAGCACATCCAGGAGATCGTCCGGCTGCAGTCTTGGTTCCGGGCCGTCCGGCAGCGCCGACGTTACCGCAGGATGCTGTACGAGCTCGAGGCCCTGGTTCCCTTCGTGGTCCGGCTGCAGTCCTACGCCCGCGGGTACCTGGCCAGGAAGGCGTTCAGGGACCGACGCGAATACTACAGGTCGGACAATCGCGGCGCGGTTTTCTTCTGGTCCCGTCAACATCTTAGAAAATTTTCCTCGGCCACTCGATAATTTTTTTTTTGCAACTTCGGAGCACTGCATATTGAACGTATTGCGGTTTTCCAGTGGCAGAAGGTGAAACGTGCGTGTGGACTCCTTAACTTACCTGAGCCGAAACTAAGACCAGGGTATTCGTTTACTAAATGTTAAGGCTGAAACTTGAGCTAGTTAGTGTTGACTTCCTCATTTGTCAGGGGTATCGTCCTGTCTGCTTCTTTCTTGGTCCGCGTATTTTTTTTTCCTGGTAATGTTTTCAAGTTTATTGAAAGCTGTTCTTAATCAGAACTGTTCATTTTCAGGAACCACAAATGTAGCGTTTTAGACTAATGCTGTAGCCTATATAAACGCATTTCGTTGATGGCTTCGGGATTAAGTCTACCCCTTCTGTCATTAACCTGACAGCGAATATAGGAAACCCGGTTTTTGTGGGGAAGTGTGGCAGCCATGTTCCCCGTGGTTTCAGGCAGAGTATATCCGCGGTAACAGCTGCCTTCCCTATAAAAAAACGGTTTGCTGTGAACAGGATAATCGCCCCTTTAATGTAAGCGATGATGAGAGCGCTTGTTAGGAGTGCTAGCCGTTAAGGGACATGTTCCCGGTTATCACACACTGCGTAACACAACGCCTATGTAAAAATCTTAAAGGGGCCCTGAAAGGCATTTTGAGCACACTAAATTGACTAGCGCAATCGTTAAATTGGGTCGTCAACATCATCTGTGCCAAGTATTACTCTTTTGCGCGCAGCGGAAAGGTCACACTTTTGTTGTAAAGTTTGTCGCTTTTTTCTCACCCTTTCCTTCGTGTTTTTGGACGCCACCATCTTCACATGTCTACATCATCGATTCAAAGATGTTCGTCATGAGATAGACATCCTGCTATTGGGCGGCTTTTTCACGCACTTCCGGCAAAGAGATGAGTCGCCTGCTCAGCGTCGGCTCGCCGGCTGATCTGCTAGCGGAGTGCCGGAGTGCTTGGACATTTTACGACAAACGAAACAAGTGTAAACAAACGCATAACCGTTTGTATTGAATGCAACAGTGCCATAACACGACATGAATATTCTCTTACTTGAGTACGTTCCATAAAGAAAGCGTTGAAGCCCCGTGGCACTTCTTTCTTGCAATCGCAGAGAACGCCCTGAGCCGAATGCCCGGGTTTGACGCATACATTTTATTCAACTTCCAAACAATCCAGAGATGCGTTTCGAACGAACACAACGTCACAACATGCGTTGCAAGTCCGAACCGCGATTGACAGACGATGGGTTGCCTCCTCCTGCCCCTCGTAAATTCGGCACTCACCTCGCGCGCGGTTTGCGGGGACGAACAGCAAGTCACTTGACTCTGGCGCACAAGCCGAGATGGCTTTTAGCCACGCACACTGCACATACGCCATGCGAGGTTGAGTCGTACGCCGCTTGAGAAAGATAATCCAGACCATGGGAAGCACTATCCACCCGCAGAAGCACAACGTCGCATTTCATCGCGAAACAAAGGCGTCCACAACACACACACACCATCGCCTCCTAAAATGCCAAACGCATCTCGCACTTCCAAATGGGAGTGAGTAGTATGCCTGCAGTGCCCATATGCCGCGAGGTGGGGCCCCAAGCTGAACCGGGATCACGCAACCGTAACTGACTTCTAGAGCGGTTTGTGCCTTGTTTCTAGGGCAACCGATGTTTGATATTGTCAAAGAAATGGTGCTCGCTCCAGCGCTAGAAAGCTCAGAGCCGCGGAGGAGCATGTTTTGCCAACGTTGCCGCTCTCCACCACGCGTCGCCCCAAGCTGAACTGGCGTTTTGTGCACGGGTTCTGTATCGGTTTAAAATGTCTTTTTCACATGCCGCCGCCAGGAATTACCACCGCCACAAAATAAGACCCGGCACCAGCGGGGCCACATCTGATACGGCGCTTTTTGATAAACAGTGCGCGGTGCATCAAGGGAACGAGCGCACGACCCTCCCCGTGCGGCTGCGAGTTCGCCGCCGATAAAAAGTCATGTGCCGCCAGCAACGTACACCGCGAAAGGGCAAGGCCAGGCCGCCGCACACATGCGGCCAGATTTTTCGTTCGCTTTTCCAGCCTTGAGCGGAGAGCGGGATTCATGGTGTCAACAAAGCTTTGCCCGTAGCAGACGGCTGTGTGAGCAGCGCAATAGCGGAAGTACGTCACCGCCGAGGAGCGCAGCATCATGGAAGGGAAGGCTCGCTCGCCGTCAACAGCGGAGAGTAAGTTGAAAGGAGGAGGAAACGCGGCGCGACGATAATACGCGGTTTTGATTTACGATTTCTCAGCTAATACTCATCGCTTCAACAAAATTCTTGCGGGCGAGATTGCTAATACATTGCTTTATTTGGTTACATGTACATCCACGCATCGGCGGAAGGTATTTCAGGACCCCTTTAAGATATAACAGGGTTCGCTGAATCGTCGCACTCCACACACAAAACTAAACCTTTTTTCCTCCACTTTGGATTTTTGTGCACTTTCGTGGAACTTCCTCATTTGTCAGGGCTGAGCATACTACGCTCAGCAGTATCACCGATACGTTTGCACTGACTCTGAAAACGATTTTGATCAATCCAATTGCAGCTGCGAAAGCGTAATAAAATCCACCTAGGGCCATTGCAATAGCAACGGCTGAAAAAAAAAATGAGCAGCCGCTACACTCTATGAAAGTGGATGACCAACGAAGCTGTATAAAATACAAATCGCGCAGACAGTTACACAATGCGTACACCCATTTTTTCTCGTTATATTCTAATGGCAGTGACAATGGCTTTGCAATTCAATGAAAATTGCAAGGACTAGAGTTGTATCCTAGAAGACAAACGTAAGGCTATTCGTTTCTTTTTCGTAGAAAGCCATTGACAGTAGACGCGAATTCTGTAGAGATTAAAAGGTCACGGTGAACGAACAAATCATGGCAAGTAAATGTAACTCCTCGTCATTGTAGGCGTCATAATGGACGCTCCTGTGTGGACCACAACGGCGAGTCGCGTTGTCCATCCATCTTACGGTTGCTTTTGTGAAACAATAGTTACCTCCATTTTATGCTGATGCATTCCATCGGGCTCCGCCTACTCTCACACCGTTTAATTGTCTGTATTCATTTTCCTTTAACAGCGACCACGAGGACGCGGTGACATTCGTCCAGTCCCAGTACCGGGCCAAGGCGGCGCTGCGGGACTACCGCCTCCTGATGGGCGGCACGCCCAACGTGCCGGCGCTGCGCAACTTCCTGCATATGCTGGACATCAGCGAGCACGACGTGGCCGAGGAGATGGAGCTGCAGCGGGTCAAGGCCAGGGTGGTGGCCACCATCCGGCACAACCAGGACCTCGAGAAGGAGGCGCTCGACATGGACGTCCGCATCGGTCTGCTGGTGCGCAACTGCATCACGCTCGAGGACGTCGTCAAGGGCCACGGCGGGGGGAAGCGTGAGAAGACGGCGCTGGCGGCCGTCAAGTCCGACTGGCTGCACAGCGCTGGCGGGGGCCTCACGGCGCTCAGCCGAAGGAGTCGCGACAGGCTCGAGGCGTACCAACACCTCTTCTACCTGCTTCAGGTAAAACTTCGCCATGTCAGTCGCTCGTTCTTACTCTCTGCGATCGGAATACATCCTTCGCGAGAGACGATAAGATTGGGTTGTTAGCGGATCTCGTTCGTTTGAAGAGTATCGGTGGGGCCTTCGTCCAGCACACATCATCGACTAATCGTTAATGCAATGCCTAAGCATAGGAGGCTGAAACACTAACCGTGTCTTGGTGATGCGAGCGCCGAGCGGGAGAGAACGAACGATAATAGAGCCATGGTCACTCGATCGAGCGGCTGTGGTACAGTGAAGAAGAGGACGCGTGATGTCGGCTCCCGTCGTATGTGAGTTCGGCGAGCGCGCGCTATTGACATTCCTTCGTCGAGCCGGCCAACCGTTGGCAAGCACCGAACTTGCGCGGGGTGAACGTGGCATTGGGGGCCGAGTGTGCGTTTCGAGTTTCGTTTTTGTGGAGCTTATGGTAATGTTCGTGCGCATGCGCGCGGCGTCAGAGATCAGAGACGGCGAAGTGACGGAGCTGATCACGAAGACCGTGGTATGTTTGTACGCATGTGTGCCACCAGGCGCAGTGTTGCGCAGTGTTGCGAGCGTTCGTCCTCGTTTTGGGGCGAAATGTTTGCATTTAGAACAATATGTTGCTTAGAACAGTCAACGCACCTGAAAACATTTTCTTCCTCTCTTTGAAAGGTCTGCCCACACTACCTCGCCAAGCTGATATTTGTCTTGCCTACGTCTGTGACAAACAACTTCGTGGAGCCCGTCATTTACTCGGTCTACAACTACGGCTCTACTCCTCGTGACGAGTACCTGCTACTACGCCTCTTCCGGTTCGCCCTGCTCGAGGAAGTGGACGCTAAGCTGAGCATGCCGTCGGACATCCTGCGCGGAAACCCGCTGGTCATCCGCATGGTCATCGGCTTCTTCCGGACCAGGGGAGGCCACAACTGCCTCGAGCAGCTGCTCGGCCCGCTCGTCAGGGATGTGCTTGGGGACGCGGAGCTGAACATCGACCTGAACCCCGTGGACATCTACAAGAAGTGGGTGAACGACCTCGAGACGACGTCCGGCAAGCCCAGCGGGCTCAGCTACGACGTCGACGAGAAACAGGCTCTGCAGCACGCCGAGGTCTGCAAGATCCTGGAGACGTCCGTGCTGGCGCTTGAGACGAAGGCCTTGATGTTCGCCCGGACCATATCGGCGAGCAAGGACCTGATTCCCTACGGGATGCGCTACACCTGCAAGGTCCTCAAGAAAGCCCTGGAGGACAAGTTCCCGGAGTCATCGCCGGAAGACATTAGCAAGGTGACTTGTCGATGTTCGAACTATATAACGATGTATTTAACATTTCATGTATCTGAACTAACAAGCCAAAGGAAGCATGCCGAACAAAAAATACTCAGATAGTAAGGAAATCGCTGCTTTGGTAAGTAGCGTTATTATAGGAGAGAGGAAATGGAATGGTTTCAGCTTTCTATTACCTTGGAATGAAAGAAATTCGTTATAGCAGTGAAGGTGAAACAGCAAGACTTGTGAACTGTTTTCCACAACTACTTCGAATTTAATTCAATTCGATTTATTTCAACATCAAAAACGTTTGGGGGTATCGACAAACAGCCATAACGTGGCTTGACTGGGTCCATGCCACCTACATGGCAGACATTGATCGCTACAAAGGCGGGTACGTTTTTCGCAGAGTACGTGTTTCAATTTTTTACAACATTCATAGCACACATAAGATCATGACAGCTAATGTTCACTAAAAAACGAAAAAGAAACCATAGAATCATAATGAGCTAACAAAACTTTTTTATGTGTAGTTATCACGAGCTAAATAGTAAAATTTTTCAAACAGCACGACATGTTATGTTACACATTGGCTTAAAAAACCACAGTACCAAGAAAAGAAAAAAAAAAGGGCTCTAAAGAAGTATAGCCCAATATTACAAAATCAGCTAATCAAAACATATTCCGCGAAATTTAAATATCAACGTTAAGTGAAACTGGACAATAAAAGCAGTGTTGTCGCAGACTACCGGTCGCACTTCCCAAGACATGGGCTCTGTGAAATTTACACCTTTTTTTTAACACTGCACTACTTCGATATCTGCATTGTTAATCTGTATGGGAAGAAGTTTGAATTTGTATACAGGGTGTCCTAGCTATCATGCACCAAGATTTAAAAAAAGAGTAAAGCCGTAACTCTAAAGAAACCAGGTGCATAATGTTTGCAGTACTGTGAAGAAGCGAACAGTGTTTTTTCTTTAATGAGACCTAATTAACTAATTGGAATTAATTATCTAACTCGAGAAATACTCTCCTAATCACTAAAGTGTCAATGAGGCACTTGAAGGTAACCACGAGGGGCATCTAACTGCGGTATTTTCAGCGATGAACTAATTGCGTACACATTTATTCTGACTGATAAAGGAAACCCGCGAAATATGAAAAATACCACGTGACGGCGCCTCCGCGCGCACCGTAAAGCAACGCCCTCAAACAGGCTGCCTCTGAGTTAGCCAGAATGAAATAGACAAAAGAAAGAAGAAATCGCGACCGAGCTTATTCCTTATCTGCACACGCGTCCCTCGAATCTTGCTGCTGCTGCTCCTTCCATGCATGCTATTATCAAGGTGATGCGCTGTCTCTTCGGGCGGGTAACACGCGAAGCAGTTGCTTTCAATCAGCTTTGTTTGGGGACGCTGCTTTACAATGCGCGCGTAAGCGGCGTCACGTCGTATTTTTCATATTTTGCGGGTTTCCTTTATCAGTCAGAATAAATGAGTACGCAATTAGTTAGTCGCTGAAAATAGCGCAGTTAGATTCCCCTTGTGGTTACCTTCAAGTGCCTCATTGACACTTTAGTGATTAGGAGAGTATTTCTCTAGTTAGGTAATTAATTACAATTAATTAATTAGGTCTCATTAACGAAAATATTACTCTCCGCTTCTTCACAGTACTGCAAACATTATGCACTAGGTTTTCTTCGAGTTACGCAATTTCTCTTTTTTTAAATCTTGGTGCATGATAGCTGGGACGCCCTGTGTATGCCTCGGGCGAAACAATGTTGACTTATGTTTATCTTCAGGACATTTTTAAAAGCCCAATTATTTATCAGTTGTAACGTCGTCGGCGTATATAATATACTTAACACTCATCAATATTAGAAATTTAATTTACATACAGGATAAAAAGAAACGGGCCAAGTACGCTCCCTTGAACGAAGTCTGGCTTCACCAGCCGTATTGTAGAATGGTTGTGATTAGCATCAACATTCTGAGAGCGATGTTATAAATGTGTTTCTAAAGATATAGTACGTTTCCACGAAATCCGTAGTGTCCAAGTTTAAGAATATCGTGGTTACTAAGATAGAAGGGTTTTGTGAAGTCCAGAAAAATTCCCACAACCGTACTTTTATTTTGGAAGTTTTCAAGTATATATTCCTGTTGTGCATGGAGGAAGAAAAATGTTAGGAGGGAGCATGACAGCTTTGGCAAGCCAACCTCCTCTGACGCCGCATTCTCCTCTCCTCGGGCTCCTCCCGCGCAATGCATTATGGAAGATGCACCACTCTCAGGCCCGCGGTTAGAGTGTACTAGAAGTTTTAGAGTGGCCCGACCGGCCGCCCGGAGAGGTGCTCGTTTCGCGCAGAAAATAGCGGCGGCGCTGTAGTCAACAACTGAAAGCGGCGGCTGGCCGCGCGTACGGCCGCTCGCCCAGTCGGGCCAAGAAACGCTGCTTCTTTACGCGCGGAGCGCTCGAAATTTGTTCTGCGGGGCGTCCAATTGCTTCAATATACTGTAGGTACAGTGGACTGTGGGTAACGAAAGGAATAATAAACGCTGCTGCTCATTTTGCGTTAGTTTTGCCTTTCCCGCTCGACAACAACGAAAAAATTACGGATTTTTCTTAATTGAGTGCAGCATTCTTAGAGGATTGTAAATAAAGTATTTGCATCGACATTTTGGCTATTCCAACTTTCCATCAAAATTTGTTTTGCGTGAAATTGCCTGATATGAACCATTTCATGATTGCTTTATGATTGTGTCCTTAATTGTGCTGCTTGATGGACATAATTGGTCGACACAAATGACATGAAAAAATATGACGACTGGGATGATGGGTTTTCATAAAAAATTCTTATTTATTGTCTTGCACTTTACGCTCCGACTGCAGTTATGTGGGTTAATATCATAGATTGTGTTTTTTTTTTGTTTTTATTGTGTAAGTTGTTATTTAAGCAGTGGCCCGCTTGTGATAATTAGGGGTCACCGTGGTGTTATGCTGTCGCCTGTCCGAACAAAAAATTACACGCGCAAGGGAGATATCTTTTTAAATAAAAAGGGGCTAGCTCAGCGGTTAGCTCAGTTGTCCCAATCACCGCCTTTCACAGAACTATGCCCACAACAATTTATTAATCGCACCACCTTTCACCTGATCAGGTCAAGAAAGGAGTTCACTCAAATTAACACAAATTTAATTCGCAAGTATGCCGATAGTATAATTAGACGCACATAAAACCAAAGCAAAGCATGCATAGATCAGAAAATAAGTTGACCTCGACAAAAATGAAATATAACACGGGAAATCATACACAAAGTCGAGAAAGCTAACATGGAGGTTCAAATAAACGGAACTAGAACAAAACACACATTGTGTTTGCATTTTCAATAGCCTAGCATATAAAATGTTACGCGGGAAATCATGCACAAAGTCTACACAGGTAACCGTTTAGGAATGACGCTAACAGGGAAATTTAAATTGACATTTTTCGCCAACGCATTTTCATAACTCGCCTGCGATCATTAGCGACGGCTAAGTTTAAGGTGTTGCTCCCTCCTTCGCATGTAATCACAAAACTTGTTTAAACCTTTTATATAGAAATGAATCCGTGTTACAATGTATACAGAACCAACCAAATTTGCTGTCAAGGTCTCACTGTGCTGGTAGCAACCAACGCCGATAAGGTGTTTGTTGTGAATAAGGGCTGCAGCACATCCATAACGCTGTCATGGTGGAGCTCCTTGTCGCTGAAGCAACCGGTAAAAACGTCCTAGAGATCGCTAATAAACTTTAAAAAATGCAGAGGAGGATTCAGAAGTCCCCCAAAATTACAAGATGTAGTAAACACAGCGGCATGTTCCCCTGGCATGCAGGAAGCAGTAGTTGGTCCTGCAGACTTGGCACTTCGTTTTCAGTACACACTTACTGACCAAGTTCCTGCGACATAGTAGGTTAATAAAATAAGAAAGCCCACTAACGACAGTACAAGCACCAACGTTAGGGGTATCTCAGAAGAAGGCTCTTAATATTTTCGTTCCAAATAGGAACGTAAAAAAACAGCAAACTTTTTTCAGCCTATAGAATGTGCGCCCCGCCGCTTTTGCTTCACGCGCAGAGTCAAGAAGGGGAATGGGAAACATTCCTGGTGCCTGTCCGTCAAATTAACCCCTCGTTAACTCGAACTCACGCTATCTCAGAATATCTTCTCGAAACTTTTTTTTACCGTGTGTTTACCTCCCATAGGCCATACGCATTTGCCCGCTTTATCTCGAAACGTTTTTTTTTTTTTTTTTCGGAGGACCACGGATGATCTCGAAATACTGGCAGAGAGGACACAAGGCAAAGTCCGCTACAGGCAGCTGATAAGGTCCCCGTTCGAATGCTTACTCCCACTGCGCACCGAACGCGGCCGTGAAGTGCAAGTTTAATTACGCGGACTACGCGTCCCCGTTACTGGAATGCTGTCTGGCGCGTTGATCATTGAGATAGCTGTGGACGACGCAGCTGATCATGCGGAGGAGGAGGAGCCCCCAGAAGTGACTACGACGGCAGATACAACATACAACAACGGCCGATACAACATAGATGCTGCGTCTGCTTCGTAGCAAGGTAGAATGTAGCGGTGGCGACCACCAATTCATGCGATGTATTGAGAAGCTCGAGTAGGCTTTTCTGGTATGCAGATGCGAACGCGACACAGCCGAGGACAACACAGTTCTTTCTTCTGCAATAATAAAAGTTTCTTTTTCCTGCAAATTATTTTGCTGTTATAACTAAATATCTCCTGTGCAATAGTGCTTTTGTTAGAAGCACTCAGGGACCTAGCCACAAATTTCCTGGATTTGACTTAACTCGAAACTCCGCGCTTATCTCGAAATTTTCAGCTAATTTTACGACTTTGAGTTGACGAGAGAATACTGTAGATCAACAAAGTTTTCAGAACACGCATCAAAACATGAGAAAGTATTTGGGGGGAGGGGGGGGGAGCGGTTAGATAAATGTTGGGTCGTACTAGTTTAAAGTTTGATCAAGCGAAGTCATAACGGTCTGCGTCTACTTTCTAAATCACCAAAGTAGATTTAGCTGACCAAACGTGCGGGTTTGATTCCCGGCCGCGGCAGCCGCTCTTGTGACGGAGGATAAAAGCGAAAAACGCTCGTGTCTTCGAGATTTCGACGCATGCTAAAGATCCTGAAATGGTCAAAATTAATCCGGAGCCCTCCACTACCGCTTGCCACATCGTCTGTGTAGCACCGGCGCGTTAAACCTCATAATCCAAACTTCAAGCGCAAAACACCGCAGCGAGCAAAGCAAATCTTGCCGCGCGTAGGTGCCGGGGAGCGTCGGCTGTTCAGTTGTCGGCGACAGCAGCGCCGCTGCTATATCGGTTTTATTTTCTGCGCGAAAGTCGACCCGGCGGAGCAATGGGAGAGGCCGCCGCTCGGGCCACTCTAAAACTTCTAGTACACTCTACCGCGGTAGCATTTAGTGGCTCCGGCTGGCTGCGGTGGAGGAGGAGGCGAGTGGCGTTGCCGAAGGCGCCGTACGCGATTTTTCGCCAGCGTTGCGCTCCCACCCTCGTATCCCTCGTATCGTGGAAGTACTGTCGCTGTTCAAAGCGACACGATACGCAGATTCTATGCGCACGGAGCACCTTCACGACCTGCGAGCCGAATTTGACGCTTACCGCTGGAACCACGACCGGCTTTGCTCAAACGCGCCGCTGTAAGGCTGTAAACATTCACAAGCACGGAGCGGCCTACGGGTGCGTGGTGTGTGCCAGGTGTGCTTTGACGATTGCGTTTCCAATTTTGCTGGGAGTTATCGCGCCACCTTCCCTTTACATCATAGCGCCGTAACGAGTGTCCCATCAGCTGAGGGGTTGTGCGAGAAGCTTTGGTTTCGCTCGCGTGCGCATTTGCATACATTCGCCTTATAGGTGCTCCGGCATGGTGGCATGTCTGTTTTGCGTTGCTGTCTCCTTCAGTGCATTAGGAAAAAAAAAAGGCGCAGATCCACTGACGTTGGGTGCGGGCGCGGGAAGAACAAATCATTTTCCGCCTCGCGTCGCAGGCAGAACGCGGGCTGGTTGCCGGAGTACTGCTCAATCCGTGCGATAGGTATATGGGTAACGAACGGTAAATTACGCCTGGGAGGTGAAAACATAAAATTACCAGAATCAAGGAAGTGAGGTGTGTTTGTGAAATAAAATGTGAGGCACGGATGTCGTACTCTGACATCTCCGATTTTGCACTGCGGCGGAACACGACACTTCGACTGCGGCGCACTTCGACGGATCCCAGAGCTCAATAAATAAAGATGTTTTCTGTCACTCCCGTCCGAACACTTTGCCTGCACGATCAGCCCGCTGCGCGTTTAGGGTTGCAGGCAGCGCTGCGCGCAACGCCCGGACGGGGACTCGTCGCCGAAACCCGAATACCCGGACGGCCCGGCAACCAAACGGAACGACGCAGCATAGCGCGGGCAGGCGGACGGCCGCGTGAGGCGCAAAGAACTACCGCTCGCCTATCACGTGAGGCAGGGCATCTCCTATCAGTCTTTCCTTTTTATTTTTTATGACTAGGCTTCACGATAGTCACGTGACGCTCCCTCCTAAACTTTTCTTTCCTCCATGCTGTTGTGCTACTAGTGCAAATTCGGTAGCCATGTTTTTTTCGGAAGCCGTATTATGGCGACGTCAACATTTGGAACCGATCAGCAAAGGAAGCCAAACGTTTCAGAATCACTTTCTCCAGAATCTTTGACAAAACAGCTGGAATGTATACCCGGCGGTAATTGGAAAAATCATTGTGGTTTTCTTTCTTGTACGCGACTGCTACTCTTCCAACTTGCATGCTAGCTGTAAACATGCCAGTTAAAATACAAGCATGAGAATGTGAGCGAAGCAGTCTGATATTACATCACTTACATATTTTACAAGTTTAATTTGAAAACCGTAGCCACCATCTGTTTTACTGTTTTTCAAGCCCATAAAGACTCAATTGCTCTATCAGTTTGGTCCGAAAACAATTTTCGTTGCGTGAATTCATGGACAGTTTACATCATGGCTTGTGGATATGGGGGTTATAGAGTGTAAGGGATCATTATACAGGCATTACCCAAATATACTTCTTGTCCAGCGCATGTTTATTTCGCTTTTTAGGCTGATAGTGTCCCCAAAGACTCTGAAAATGCGCGATTTCATTGTCTGGCATAGATAATTGATACAAAGTAAGATTCGCCCGAGTATTACCCCTAGCTACTTCCTTATCTTTAGCTACTTGCTTAACCCTAGTTTCTTGCTACTACTAAGATTTCGCAGACTAATGTGATTACAGACTATCCACTTCTGTGCTTCAACGCTGCTGACCACTCCCCGAACGTGTATAGCTTGTATTCACTGGCGAGGCACGCATGCAGGCAACCATGTGAGTGCGCCGTCACTGGTTACGTCGGGCTCCACCGGATGGCGGTACCTGCCCGTGCTAAGCGCATGATCTGTGTTGGATGTTCCAAACTCTACCCCACCGAACGCAAAGTAATGCCTTGAGTCCAATGTGAGTGCGATTAATAACATCTGTTGACACCACCGTTGAGAATCGGGTGGAAACGGAGCAGACGGCGCACGCCGGTGTTTTTTTTTTTTTTTCTTCGGCGTGCGGGCGTAGCGGCACAAGCTGCGCCATGTCCGTGGTGCAGCGGCCATGTCCGTGGCCGTTTCCAGTGTTACCAAGCAAAGAAATAGGCCCCTAAACTTTTCAGTGAATACCACCTATACAACCACCTGCAGGTGCTGGGGAACATCCTGTACTACCGCTACATCAACCCGGGCATCGTGGCCCCCGAAACGTTCGGCGTGGTGCAGATGGCGCCCGACCAGCCGGTGACCAACCTGCAGCGCCGCAACCTGGGCAACATCGCCAAGATCCTGGGCGTGGCCACGGCCGCCGGGTCCTTCAACCAGCCGCAGCACCCGCACCTGGCGCGCCTCGACGGCCTCATCGACTCCTGCGGAAAGACGCTGCACAGGTACGCTTTAGTTCTGCCATTTGCTCTGACATAGCACCGCACTAACGTGTTGACAGGGGATTTTTTTTTAGCGGTTCGAAAAGGCTTGTTACATAAACGGGCATCCCTTGCTCCCCATTTTCGACGTTCCCTGCGGCGCAGGTTTTTCGCCGAGGCGTGCGCCGTGCCCGAGCCCGAGGACTGGTTCGGGGTGGACAGCTACTCCGAGGCGACGCACATCACGCCTCCGACCATCACCGTGACGGCCATGGAGCTGCGCCTCACCCACAAGTACCTGCTGGAGTACAAGAACCAGATCGCCTCAGACCCCAAGGTATACCGTACATACCACTATCTTCGTGCGTGTGCGCCATGTTGAATCGGCGTCGACAAAGAGGTGAACCAGGGTTTCCCAAAGAATTACTCCGGCACCCGCCGAAAATTTTGTTACTTTAGGAAATTTGTAAAATGGAGCAAACATTTCTTTGAGGGAAACTCAAATCCTCCTGGGAGCTCTGACTGTCTCCCCCACCGACAGTAAACATCCAGGGTGCCCAGGAAACACGTGCACCGGATCCGCACGGACATTCTGGAGTACTACGTGGATTCGGTGAATTAAACTTTCAAATTAGGACCTGGACTTAGGTCCTGCGGAAAATAAAGTTTGTCCTCTCTCTCAAATAAAACAAAAATCAAAATTGGTGTGTGTCTGTGTGTATGTGCGTGTGTGCGGGGGTGTGTGGGTGTGTGGGTGTGTATGTGTGCATGCACGCATGCGAGAGCGAGAGATCGGCTTGTGCTTCCTTTGGTGTGGCGGCGGTTTTTCTTGAGACATTACACATCGCAGTCGTCTTGAATTGGAGATTTAGGCTGACAATAATCAAGTTATCTGTCTTACGGTTTAGAGACCCAGAAATGGGTCTTCAATTATTTTAACATCAGAAATGCAGACATCGCACTCTTCGTAGGATCCGCTGCACGGCCTCTTGGCGGACCTCGGAGCCGAGCCGACCCTGGAGGAGTTGGTGGGGGAGAGCGGGGGCGCCAGCGCGGACGGCTCCGCGGACGTGGCCGTGCTGTCCTCAGTGAAGATCTCGCTGTCCCTGTACGGCAAGTTCTCCTCCGAGCAGGAAGAGGACGCCCCCGAGACCGACCAGCTGCTCAGGGACACCAAGCACATGGTCGTCGAACTGCTCAGGGTGAGGGCTCTTCACTAATACCATTAACTTGTTCCTTCATGGAAAATTGCACGCTACCGTACTCGCCCTGCGGTCTGTATGCCCAGTTATCACAGCCGGTTTCACGTAACAATTCATGACGCCCTAGTTTACGCAGGTCGATGGTAATATAGATGAAATAAACAACTGCGGTTGATTCCTCTGTCATAGGAATCAGTAAAACACGAAAGTGTCATAGGAATCAGTAAAACACGAAAGTGAAATGTGCAGCGAAATCTGCAGCTAAGCTTGATTTGCGGGTCGGCGGCTGTCTTGTGGGGGCGCTTGTCGAGCGACGTCCTTCTGGCGGCTCGCTTCGGCAAAGGTGTACTGGCGTCATTTCCGTGACGGATATGACGTCAGCGAAATCTTTGTGCATCCCGGAATAAAACAGTTTCATGTTAAAAATAGACTGGGTTAAAAATAGACTGTAAGACATATGGGCTGGTGTCCTCAAAACAGGGCAGGATCGTACAGTGGACCTTGCCGCTGTGGGCTTCTTTTGTAGAACAGTGTACGATGAGGTAACATATTAACGCTGATTTTTCGCGTACCTTCATTGCTAGGTCCCAACAAAACAACTAGCTGACAAAATTGGTGTAGCATTGAAACCTTTTCCGATTTTACTAGGTATTTTTCGGTTTCTATTGAACAGCGTTAGAAGTGATCAATATGGTTACCTTCCATTTTTTCCCTGTTCTGCCGCACGCAGATGGAGTGTGTGCTCCTGTTTATGCTTGTGATAACCTATACCCTTCTTTCATCACAGGTGTTCCGGCACGTGACTACCATCAAGGAACTTTTCACGGCGGAAGTCACCCCGGACCTGGAACGGGGCTTCCTCGAATCGCAGACTTCGGTCCGTAACCCGAAGAATTCCACGGCCAGTCTCCTGGGCCGCCGAAAGTACGGCTCCGTGGCGGCCTTCCGCAAGGCGCTGCAGAAGAACCTGCAGATGCTCGAGGACCGCGGCCTGGCCTCTGCCGAGGACGACTACCAGGTATGAAGACTGCATCGAATCAATGGCGCAGTTGGTTCCTATAACCCGTGATATATCAAACCTCGTTAATTTCCTACTTCGGTAAATTTGGACGAATGTGGTGCCGTATCTGCAAATTTCGCCGTTCCGTGCAAAAAAGCCCCGAATGCACGCTTATATACATGAATAGTGTGTGGGGCTGCCTCCACACGCGAGCTAGACAAAGGGTTCAACCGCGCTGGGATTTAGTTAACTCATCAATGCACGCAATATAATCGCTGGTTAGCCTAAACCTTCAGTAGGCTTCTGTAGCGACGCCCTGCTGCACCGATAGTTTCACAGACTGATTGCTACAACATGTAGTTATGACACGTGAGAGAAAATACAAAACAAGAACATCGGCGGCAGGTTTCACGTTTCCCTGTCTAAGGAACGTTTTATACTAGCCGTACAGGGGACGTCCTCGATTATGGGCCTCGAACTTTCCACGACTGACATTACGCAGTCTGACATCCGTTTCTAGCACGTATACGTATGGAACCTTTCGAAGGGCTTCTCACGGACAATCCATGTCTCATATAGTCCGAGGAATCCCATCTGCACACTGCGAGAATCTCTTCGACGGCCCTGCTCGTCGATATCCCCTTTGCGCGAACCTTCCCTTCCACAATGCGCTCTCGCGCGCGCCATCTTACAGGCGACGATGTCCGTAATACTGCCAAGGCGGTCGGCAGCAGAAGATTGAGGGGAGGGACTCGTTGATGACCAGGGCCGTTGAAGCGATCCCCGAAACACATAAGGATTCCCTGTTCTCCGCGACGACAAAATGAGCGCGGAAGGTCCGATAAATTACTACCCCAGAGAGCCTGTCTTGATTCCCTAACCGTACCCCTACCGTTGTGCAACGGCGTTCACTCACAGGACGTCATGAACGGCATCGTCAGCGACATCCTGCAGAAGCGCAACCACCGCGTCAACCGCAAGGGGCAGCTGGCCCAGCTGGTGGCGACGCAGCGCAAGCTCGACGTCAAGACCCTCCACTACGAGGAGACACTGGACTACTACCAGCGCTACGTGCAGGCCTGCCTGGACAACCTGGCGTACACCAGCAAGTCGCGCAGGGCGTCGCTTTCGGCGGGGCTGCCGCAGCACCAGCAACCCGGCGGTGACGTCGCCCACCGCAGGCCGCTCAAGTGAGTCGTCCTTGAATTGCTTTGTTGTATCGTCACTCATGTCCCTGTGCGTGCGATAAAAGGGGCCAACAGTGTACAGTCATGTGCAGGGGCGTATCGAGGGGGGGGGGGGGGGGGTAAATGTAAGGCTTTAGCCCCCACCCCCCGCCTCAAGTTTTGCCGTGCTGTCATACACGGCGACCAAGGCAACCAAATGCGCCGGAAACCACCCTGAATCCAGTCCGAAAAGCGCACCTACTCCCTTAATTGATGGCTCGTTTCCCTCCTGGCATGCCGAACTCCTCAGCAATCAGCAAAGCTTTCATCCACACGGGGTGTTCTGCGAGCACGCGCTCTGCAGTCGCAGTCGTGACGACAGTCGCTGCTCAGGACAAACTAGTGGAGGTTCGCGGGCGAAACCGCAGGCCTGGCAAGGACGTCGCCGAAAACCAGTGCGCTAACCACTTTGGACTACGTCTCCCCTACCCCGCTCTACATTGTGCAAATTTACCATCGAATTCGCTGCTGCGACGACAAAATGAGTCAAAACGATCTATTGCCACAGCTATAAAAATCGTTCGTTCTGCAGCACGAGCGGCGCCGCAGAAGCGAATTCGAAGGCAATATCGCACCACGTATATAGAACGTGCTTTCTGTAGAAATGTACACTTTGTTTCCAGTGACACTTGTTTTCCTGATCAAAACATAATTTTCTGGCTTTTGTCACCACAAGTGTACAGTTTGACGCAGCTTTTGTGTGAATAACTTGCGTGACGGTTGACAAGCTGCTCCTTTTCAATATATTTTGCATAAAAGACAGCGGTGTTAAGATCTGTCCATGACCATCGCATGCGTGCACAAACGGAAAAAACATATTCTTGGATGACAGAGCGGCTTTAAAACAAAACGCCCACACACAACTTGTTTTTCTTTTTTGAGCTTTTTGCGTTTGTATATCCGCTTCATGTTTTGTTACTTTTAGATGAATTAGTTCCTTACTTCCAAGATTTTTGTTTTCGTGTTTGTTAAGCATATGCATACATGTTTAAATTTGTTCTATTTTTTATTTCTTTAGGTGTTATTCCTCCTATACACAAAATAGAAAAGTGCAAGCAGTGATAGCAATTCCGCCACAATTCCCGAAGCATGTGAATAATTTTGTTACGAAATATTTCATTTTCCTTGTTCTTGACAGTTAATAGTTATTGATTAGGTAATTATGGGGTTTAACGCACCGACGCTACGCAGGTTATGAGGCACGCCGTAATGGAGCGCTCTGGATTAATTTTGACCGGCTGGGGAACTTTGACATGCGCCGAAATCGCGAACACACAGGCCCTTTCGCTTTTCGCCTCCAGCAGAAAAGCGGCGGCCGCGGCCGGGAATCGCACCCGCCTTCTTGTGCTCAGCAGCACAACGCCTTAGTTACAACCGTTGAGGATTTCCAGTTAACACTTCATATTTTACGTAATTAGTTACGTATCTCGAACACACGGACGTTTTTGCTTTTCGCCTCCATCAGAAAAGCATCCGCCGTGGCTGGGAATCGAACTCGAGTCCTTGTGCTCAGCAGCACAACGCCTTAATCATGATAGTTAATAGTTGTGATTCTCAGTTAATTTTTATTATTGTCACTAAATAGTTATGTATTCTATCAGTTAATAATTATGCATTTATTTACGTATTCTTAATCTCTTGAAAAATGTATGGAGAAGGTCGAGATGCAATCTCAGCCCCCCGAACAAAATTTCTGGCTATGCCCCTGGTCCTGTGCGAGTGTTATCATTGCTAAGTTATGGAAATACACGTAGGAGATTCCTGAAACGGCTGCTTGAGGAGTCATGTTAACCAATACTTTACCTGACCTTAAGGAAGCTGCATGGAAATATTTTAAAGCGGCCTTAAAACGGGCAAACAGAAGGAATACTCATCTAACCACTGAAAACAACGCATAGATCTAAATCTTCTGGCATAGATTGAGCATATCGGGCAGGTTGATTTTTATGATTTAAGTTTTCTCTCATCGTGTTGATCGTCCACGCACGCTGCGTATAGCAGAGCTCCTTTGGGCCTAGAAGTTGCTATGCTCTTGATTCGTTAATGTGCCTTCCGCTTTTTTTCCCTCACTGTTTTCTCTTATCTTTCTTGTCTCTCTCTCTCGTCTCGTTTTATAATCTCTTTTTCTCTTTTCTCTCCCTGTTGTTCCAGTTCACCACTGGGCGACATTCCCGCCGTAGTGTTTCAGTGGCAGCACGGAGGTTTAAATGAGTCATGGAGTATACTGCATGAAGAATGGTCTTATAACATGGAGGACGGAGGTATACTATGGAGCATGGCTAAGAGGATGGTGGCATGGGCTGCAGTCCCGGTAGATATATGGTCTACTTGATTTGGCTGCACTTTCTGCACCAGTTGAGACGGTGCAGCACTGTCGCACTCGTTTCGCCAGTGCAGCTAGCGCCACCTGCACTTCGGCCCTCGATTTGACGCTGTGCTGCACGAGTCCTTCTACACTTCTGCACTAGCCTCTGTGCGAGTTCTCGTCTCGTGCAAGGTGCAGCGTGCTTTGGCGCGTTTTTTGGTGCGCATCGTAGCAGACGGCTCCAGCATGATACTTGACGAGAATGGTCGTCACGTGCAACAAGATAGTACATTTGTGTACGAAACACAAGGTAACTCAGGGTGACACCATTTCCAAAAAATTACTCCCACCTCCCCTCCCGGGAACCCCTGTGTAGATGCGACGCATAGGGGGTTCTATTGTTTCCGTTAGGTAGATTCTCCTATCGCGTGAAAGGTGCCGTGAACCCCCTGCCGCGGCTATGACGCAACGTGGCGCGGCTATGACGCAACACAATCTAACACAACCCACTTTAATCCAATCCAATCCAATCCAAATCCAAATCCAATCCAAGCCAAGCCAAAGCCAATCAAATCCAATCCAATGCCCCTCGCGAGAGTGTTCGCTATCGGAGAGGAGAGGGGGTGAGCGGCGGAGAGCGCAGCTCGCGCGGCGAGGAGAATGGGGGAAGGGTGTGGATGGACAACGACAACGCCGTATGGAGGGACAAGGCGAGTGAATGAGATGCCGTCGCATCTAAAAAACGCGAGCGCGCAAACACGGACCGCAGCAGACGACGTTGGTGCACTTTTGTCCTCGATTCGGCCGCTGCACGGAAAGCGCTATAGTGTGCGGCTGCACTCGCTTTGAAAGAACTGGCGCTGCACTTGCGCGACACTTTTGTGAACTAGAGCAGAGTGCAGCCAAATCGAGGAAACCTATATTCCGCTACTGCGCTTGACGAACGGGGCCTAGCTACCACGGCCCTTTAGATCCGCTACGCTCACTGGACGTTTTTCTGGTGTAGGCAACAAGCCCGTGTGTTTGAGACTTTGGCGCACGTGTAAAGTAGCCATGAAAAGAAAATACAACTTTGTTTAATTTGAAAGAACTAGGATTCAGTGTCTCATTCAGCTCCATTACAGCAACAAAATATGTTTTTTAACGAAAAAAAAGCAAGAAGTATTTAAAAACTTTCAAATTTTGCACCACAGTGACGTGTTATGAGCAAGAATGACGTCAGACGGGCCAACAATAAAACATAATTTTCAGTGCGTTAACTGCACGTTAGCATTCAAGTGATGTGGGCAAATGGAACTAGAGGCCCCATTACAGACGTCTAGTCATGTGTCATCGCGACAGATCAGTTAGGCGGCCGCCAATCGCACAAACAAGGTTCCGTGACGTCATAGAAAGGTTGCTGGAAATCGAACATAATTTTCAGTGCGTTAGCTGCACGTTAGCATTCAAGTGATGTGGCCAAATGGAACTAGAGGCCCCATTACAGACGTCCAGTCATGTGTCATCGCGACAGATCAGTTAGGCGGCCGCCAATCGCACAAACAAGGTTCCGTGACGTCATAAAAAGGTTGCTGGAAATCGGCTAGGGGGTCGCGACTGCTTCACACGTTTTCTTAAATATCTCCGTTATTTGTTCGAAGATTGCGATGATATTGGTATCATTGTTATCGGGACTAAGCAGTCTTTCTTACAAACCTAACTTGTATTTTGTCTTCTCCTTTAAGGTCCCCAGCTGCTATTTCGGCGCCTTAACTTTTAAACTGAATGTCGTTTCCCCGCTTCCTGACGTTTCCGTGCACTTCCCAACAACCAGGTCCCGCAGAGTTCTCAAGTACTCTGGCGCCAAGCTGCACGAGAAGGGCATCCTGCTCGAGGTGTCCGGCCTCGAGATAGGCCAACTGAAGAATGTCAGCTTCGAGATCGGCCCCACCGACCACGCAGGCGTGTTCAGCGTGCGGGCCAAGTTCCTGGGCGTCAGCACCGACGAGATGACTATTGACATCCAGGAACTCCTGCAGCGCCAGTACAACGGCGTCGCCGTCTTTGAGCTCTCCGAGAGGGCTCGGGTGAACAACAACCTGTTGCTCTACTTCCTGAACAAGAAGTTCTACGGGAAGTAGAAGCCGAGCTGTCCCCGCTTCAGCTTGATGCGCGTCATTGTTCTGAAGATGAAAAGACGAAATGCGCGGCGTCGAGAATGTGTTCCTTGTCTTGTAAACTTTGTTACTTAAGTGTGAAATTCAGTTTTACCGTTGCCACCTCAATAATAAAAAGCATGCAACTAAAACTGCACCTTGTGGCACACCGTTTCGGGCAGTACAAGCCTGCGTTATTCCGATAGCGAATCAGCTTGGTTTTTTTGTGTGTGTGCGCTCGCCTCGATGTTGTGCACGTTGGTTTCGCCCTCTACAGCCGCCTGGCGGCAGTAGAGGAAGCAGTGCGGGAAGCAGCAGGTCATATAGAAAAGCTGTTGGCAGTCACTACCAACATGTCTCCTTTACAGCCGCCACCGTTATTTCACCAAAAGTTTCTGCTTTCGCCAGCATCATTGCATCTGTAATTGCAGGCCGAGGAACACGTCTGCACGCACGTGTTAATAGCACGCACTGCAACATTTTTTTTTTTTGGGGGGGGGGGGGGGTTAATACGTGCAAATCGCTTCGCAGCATGACGTACCTGTTAATAGAAGATAACAAAAAAATCGCTTCGGTTTGATTTAGGTTACGTTGTAACAGCCGTTTTCAGGCATGCGATAATGCAAAAATGGAAACAGAAAAATAAAAAAAAATGTGGTTGCTTGATGACATTTCGTTCATGCGACGCATGACTATTCACCCATGCGCAATGCTGTTTCCGGAAGGTGTAGTGCTTTGTTCGTTCAGTGATTGCCAGCTTGTCCCGTCGTTTTCTTCTGTCTCCTGTGTTTACTGTTGGTTTTTATTCCATTCAGAAAAATTAAGCCCCTTTCTGAAAAAAGAAAAAGGGTGGTTAAAATGCGAATATTCGACTGCACAAAAGTCTGGATTTGCCGGTATATCGTTTGCTGTTCCTTCGCGAGTGCTGCTTGTGGTGCTGGGAGCGTCCTCCTGTCGTGCCTGTGATAAGTGGTTATTTCCCTGTAGGTAAGCAAATGTTGGTTTTTTGCCTCTACTGCGAACGTGGCCCGGTAAGTCAGTGCTCGGGCCTGCTGGTGGGCAAACTCGTTACCCTCCACCGCAGAATGGACTGGTACCCACACTAGTTCTACTGTTTCCTTCGGAGGTTTTTTCTCATTGAGCACTCGGAGGGCGAACCGGGACACCCAGCCATACTGGAAGCTTCTGTAGGCTTGCTGGGAATCCGTGACCACCTTGGTCTTGTCCGGTAGAGTAAGGGCTGGGAGCAATCGCCAGCTCCTCTGCCTCTTCAGTGCTCGTAACTACAGCGGATGCAAACGTCAGGAGCTCTTTCATGTTGGTCACCGTTGCTGTTGACCGGTTCGTACCGTCATTCATGGAGGTGTCCGTGAAGATAGCCCCTCTTCTTTTGCCAGAAGCCTGATGAGAGCACGAGCTCTTGCCTCCCGCCTGCCACCATGGTACGCTGGGTTCATGTTCTTGGGGATCGGCTTGGCTTTGATGGCTTCTAGTTATTCATCTGGCAGCTGGTCTCTGTCCTCAGATGTCGCCGCCGTCAAGCCGATTTTCTGCAAGGTGCGTCTACCCGCTTTTGTATGGCTCAGCCTTTGTTTCTGATTGGCGAGATGGGCCTCAATGAGCTCGTCAACCGAGTTATGCAAGCCCATTTCCACATGTTTGCATGTAAACGCGCTCATAGGAACTTCAATAGCTTGCTTGACGGCTTTGCTGATGATGACATCCAGCACCTGTGTGATTCTGGTCCCCACAAGGCTTGGAAGAGCCTAAGTATGTTCCTCTCCTTGAGGCCTCGTCTTCTTGACGCCACCCGTCGGAGCATATGAAATATTTTTCTGGCGTACGCTTTAGTTTTGCAACGGCTATAGATGCCCTGTTGTCGGCCTGGATGACTAATCCGAGAATTTTTGTGCTGGGGCATGGGAGGATGTCTTCACCCTCTCGGCTGACTTTTAAGTGCGAATGCACTTCTTAAGCGAGCCTGAATCGTCCGCCGCCGTCGTCCGCATAGCAACAGCTGCGGGTGCGCGCGCTCCTCGTCTTCCTCCTCGTCTTCCCTAGCAACGGGGGGAGATGGGCGCGCGCTACTCTCTTCCTCCTCTCTCCGCTCAGTGACTGCGGGTGTTGGGCGCCTCCTCTCCACTTCGGGCGGAAGAGCTCTCGCTCGCGTAGCGGGCGCTCCGCATTCCGACGCGTGAGGGCGCTCGTGTAGCCCTCGACGTAACGGCGGGCGCTACTCTCCTCCTCCTCTCTCCGCTCAGTGACTGCGGGTGTTGGGCGCCTCCTCTCCACTCCAAGATCACGATATCCACCGTAATCGCGCAATCAACAACCGTGCATTCGCACTTACACACTCTCCCCCTCGGGGAAGTGCGAGGGAATTTTTTATGTCCTCTTTTTGTTTCTTAGGCGCCCTTGGCCGGATCATCACCAATGCTGATTTAGCTAGGGAGCATGTAAGGCCGCACCCTTTGGCGCATTTGTCCACGATATCTGCGGCTGCCTGCAGCGTGTCTTGGATCCATCCTGAGGAACCTGCTTTCGTCGTTTAGAGCGAGATGTCGTCGGCATATAGCGCATGCTTCAATCCTTCGATCGCTCCCAAGCGCATTTGGCAGGCCCAGGAGTGCCATGTTAAACAAAAGGGGTGACAAGCCGGATCCCTGGGGGGTCTCCTGGCTTCCCAGTTTCACGGGAGGGGATACCTCTTTCCCCACTTTCATTTTCGTCTAGCGGGCAGTCACCAACTCCCGTACATAATTGTATACCCGTTCTCTGCATCCGGTGCCATGGAGGTTCGATAGGACGCTGGCATGAGAGACGTTATCAAATGCACCCTTGAGATCCTGAGATAGGACCGCGGGACGACGCCGGTCACGCTCAAGTGGTTCCCGGCCCACGCGGGCCGAGACCTGACACCAAACGCACCGAACCGCAACGAGGAGGCGGACGCCGCGGCCCGTGGTCTCGCCACGTGCCGGCAGTGCCGGGACGCGGCGGCCCTCGCTTCCGAAGAGGCGACGACAGTAACGGCAGAAGAGGATCCCCTGACGGACTACGGCGGAATCCTCAAGTGGCACCGCGAACAGCGACGCGGCTTCCCGCCCCCACACCGGGACTTAACCAGGTGGGAGGCGGTGAGGCTGCGCCAACTACAGAGACGGTGTTGACCCCGGCGCTCGCGCGCCACGTGTGCCCGGAACTCTTCGAGAGTGAGGTGTGCAGCATGTGTGCGCGGGCGACGGCTACCTTGGCCCACATCATGTGGGGCTGTGACAGTGTTGAGGACGGTGCGTACCCGCCGCGTGTGAGACAGTGTGTGGGCTCTGCGGAGCCGAAGGACCAGAGATGGGCCGTCCAGCAGCTCGAGGCAGCTCTGGCCCTGCAAAGGCGAAAGGGAACCCCTAGAGGGAGCCCGAGTAGTCCGAGCGGGGCCGGGGCACGGTAGCCTCGGGATCTAGGCCCGACACACGCCTATAGGACTGTAGACGTAGTGTAAGACGGGCGAGCACCGCGCCCTGCGTGGCCGGATTTGCTCCCTCCCATGCCGGACGCTTTGAATAAAGTATTTTCTCTCTCTCTCTCTCTTGAGGTCAAGAGCCAAAATGGCTCTGGGCGAATGTCTCGTGGCCTGCTTCATGACCTCCTCTTTGATTTGTATGATGATGACGTTTGGAGTTTAATGGCGCAAGGCCGACTAAGGGCAAAGAGCGCCAAACAATACATTTGTTTGATTTGATTGTTTGATTTGTAGCAACACGTCCTGTGTTCCGAGGCGCTTTCTAAATCCAAAAATGGTATCCGGCATCTGATTGGTGTTTTCTAGATTCTTTTTTGGCCTATTTAGCACCATCCTCTCCATCACTTTACCCACACAAGACGTGAGTGAAATGGGCCTTAGATTGTCTATGTGCGGGGACTTTCCGGGCTTCGGCATGAATCTGATCTCCGCCTCCTTCCATCCCTCGGTAGGTTGCCGCTCACCCAGGCCTCGTTCATGTGCCGTAAGAGATCCTTCCTGGCTCTGTCGCTCAAGTTTTTAAGCAGCCTATACGTGATCGTATCTGGACCCAGGGCACTATTCTGACGGCTCTCGGCAACCGACACTCGAAGTCGGTGGACGGTTTGTCCAGCGTCTCGTTGGGTGCTCCCCGATAAGATCTTGGCCGCTCTACACTCCTGTCCGCCTTGTCTCTAAGATCCCCAAAGAGCCTCTTCATAGTTGTTCGCCATCATAGTTGTTCAGCGTTCTCGTCATATTTCTGTTTAGCCACCCTTACTTGTGACTGGATCAATAAGGTGTCTAAGAAGCTGCCACGTCTCGCGAGCCGATAGAGTTCCCTGAAGTTCGTCGCACACGCTGAGCCAGCTCTCCCTGGATTGCTCCGCAGCGTATTCCGCAGCCTGTTTGTTGACTTGGATTTTCTTGCGGAACTTTCTGTTGTGTCGCTGCCGCTTCCAGCGTTTGTTGGTGAGACTGCGCCGAGCTTCCCAGAGATGTGCCAGTTTTGCGTCGACACGTGGGGTTTGGTTTGTGGTTGCAATTCTCTCGGTGTGTTTTTCCACCAAGGCGAGTTTCTCCTCTTCCCAGTGCTCGTAGGGCTTGCTCTCCGTCGTCGTCTCTTCTACCCCCTCCTCCTGCTCCTTCCTAAGGTTGACCCAGTTCGTAATTCGTGCTATTCCGAACTTCGCCCTGAAGGCGGGGCCCTTGACTGTGATCTTCAGGACGTCGTGGTCGGACCCCAAGTTTACTCCTGTGTTTTGCCACGTAGCGTCCAGAATACCGGGCAAGAGCGACAGGTCAGGCGTGGTATCTCTGGCAGTGCTAGTACCCACTCGTGTTGGAGTGCCTGGTTCATTGATCAGGGCCAAATTGTGCTGATCCATGAAGTTAGCTAGTTGCCTCCCTCTTTTCGAGCAGAATTTATACCCCCCCTCCCCCCCCCCCCCCCCCCCCCCCCCCCCCCGTCGTATGCGCCGCATTGAAATCACGAAATACGAGCAAAGGTATATAGTAGGCTTTGTCCATGGAATCCTGAATTGTCCCCGCCAGGTCAAGGTCCTTCTTGGAAGGTCTGCAGTACATATTAAGTATAAAAACGTTCTGTACACTTCCTATACCTCGGCTGTGGATTTAAATCAAGGTGTGCTCGCACCCTCTTTGTGTTCTTAGATGTGTTGCCGCTATTGTGTTGCGCACCAGCACTGCCGACCCTCTTTCCATCGGATTTTACGAAGCCCGGGAGTTTGGGTTTTTTGTTTGTCTCCTGCATGACTAAGATGTCTGGCTTGCTGTCGAGTGAGTCCACATATTGTTGTAGCTCGCCTGACCAGCTCCGACCTTTGCTCCCAGCTTCGGCAGGTGAATTGGGCACGGAAGGCCGGCAACAGCCAGGGAGTCTGAGGACACCTCTCACTGGTCCGGAGTGACTGCACTCAACGAATGGGATAAATAATGTTTTCCTCCTCCTCCTCCTCCTCCTCGCCTGCCTTGTCTCTAAAGCCACGGCAATTACACTGGAGAATTGTGGTATCAGTTGGCTTTTTAGTACGACGCCCCATTTTGATTTGGGCTGAGGCTACTGGTTGTGTGACCACCTTCTAATCCCATCTTGGAATACGGTACCCCCTTCCTTGTCTTTTGCGTCAGTAGAAGCTGATTAACGTTGGCTTCGAGCTTGTCTATCCTAGATACCTTTGAGGTCATTTACGTCACCAGTTGTGATACCTTGTTCGTGAGCTGCGCAGTGATGGTGTTCATTTCTTGCATGGGATGCACCCCCTCTGGTTCGTCATTTGTGGCTGACATCGGTGACTTTTGGTGTTCCGGCTGCTCTGGCTGGATGTCCCGCTTGGGTACCTTTCACCTTGCGTAACAATGGTGTCCGCCCTTTGGCTACAGCTCTCAGTCTCGCTTTTATTTAATATGGATCTATACATTTGACTTAAACTTTCTGTTTGTGCAGTTAGTTTAGCTATCTGCTCATTTTGCTTTGCTACCAATGGCTTCAATTGCTCGCACTCTTTGCATTGCTTCTGAGGCTCTTGCAATAATGGGGGAACTGGTTCTTATGTATGAGGGAGGTTCTGTCTGACCAGCCCACCTCTTTGAGGTTGCTCCTCGCTGGATCTTGAGCTGGACCTCGACTCCTGTTTGCTGTCGTCACAGCCACGTGTTGAACTGGCGTTGGAGGTACTCCTCCGTCGCCAATCGGTCCCTTCGACTTTGGCTCGAAAAGGAAAAGACAGGGTCGGTGAAGAGTTGGTGCAGCGGCGACGCGCTGCGAGATCAGGACAGAGCAGCATGCACCGACGTTGGGTTCTCTGATCGCGTGATCACTTCCTGACACTTCCAGCACGTGATCACGTGATCACTTCTAGCAGCTGTGCGCCGTGGCCGAGAAGACTGCAGTTCGCCCTGCACACATATTTCGCATTAGGGAGCTATACCAATCGTCAGCCATTTTTTTCATGCTTGATGTGTCATCGCTTATTCGTTTTGTGAAACCCACGGTGTAAACTTAGCTTTTGTGCAATGCGTTTGGCGCGTCATCGAACGTCATCGCGGTGAGACAGATAATGCTTCGCTTTAAAAAATTGTGCTCCATCCAGACCCTACGACAACAGATATCGAGCAAATCTGCTGCAAAACCCGAACTCCATCTGATCTATACGTAAGTAAACAATGAGCGGCCGTCTGGCCGCTCGCGCCAACGGCTGATACGTCACTTCCGCCTGCCCGTAATGGCCGCGTTTTGCCCAGTTTCGTTTTCAAAATCGTCGATTTTTGCTGGTCGCTTGCGCCATAATTACGCACATTTTAGGCGTCATACTTCGTACATCGCTGTCTTTTTACTCATACTATGCAGGAACAGTTATTTCGTGCGGTCGAAATTTTTAGTGCAGTTGGCCTTTAAGAGCTAGGCTGTATGCATGAATGATGAGGTGAAATAAACTTGAATAACAAGGAAGGTTTTCAGTCACTTGGATAAATTTTAGTCCACCAAAACCGCAGCACAGAAGACGTTTTGGAGGTAGCAATAGCAAACTGGGATTGATGCCAGTCTCCTGGCTCTCTGTTTCCTCGGGCATGACAATTTTATGACACAATTTGTATTTCTATCGTCGTTTGTGTTTAACATAGGGACCACACACTAAACCGAACTAGACCACCAAGAAAAAAATGAACGAAGGACCTTGCTCCTTTAAAAAGGTAGCTCTAATTCAGATAGGTGATATGTTCCAGCAGATAAAAAAAATTTACCACCCCTTACTAAAGAAACAAAGAGGGGAACAGCGCAACACAGACGAAACAGAAGAAGAAGAAAGTGACAACCACGAGCGCTCGTAATTGTCACTTTCTTCTTCTTCTGTTTCGTCTGTGTTGCGCTGTTCCCCTCTTTGTAATCACGCACCAACTCGCCCAAGCCTTAACCCTTACTAAAGAAAGTTGAAAGAAACGCGAAAGCTAAAAGTATGTCCAACCTTCGCACCCAATCGATCGTTAAACCTTCAAAAGCCCAATTCCCAAACTAATGAACACATGTGTAAGGTCCACTTATGAGATCAGCGGCCAGGCGCCCGGGCTGCGCGTGAGAACCCACCACTCTGTCTGGGGGCCCAGCACTGGGGACTCTACGCCCCAGCCGTCGCCAATTCGTCACGGCGCGCACGGGAGACGGATTGTCTGGCCCACCGAATGCCACGGGGATAATCCCCCATTGAGAAAGCAGACGGCGCCGCCGGATTCCAAGAACCGTCGACGTGACGCGCGGAGGTGGTGGAATTACCGGCGTCGAAGCGCGCGCCGCGCGAAACACCTTGTTAACGCGCCCCGGGCGGCACAGTGCACTGTCGCCGCCTTTCGCTCTCACCCCGCGGGGTCGCACGCACCTGCTCGTCTGAAACGTGCCATTGACCCAAAGATGGCGGCGCCTCATTGAATATTCCGTGGCGTGCTGAGTGACAGCTGTCTACGTGAATTTCGACACTCCCTTACGCGTGTACGAAAGCTACAGCGGCGTTCCCGAGAGAGGGTGATCTCGAGAAGGCCGAACTTGGCCGTTGTAAATCGTTCTTGTCTGAGCGCCGAGCTGGGCAGTTCCCAGCGGGAGAAGGAGTCTCGACCGTTAAAGCTAGGTTGGGATTTGTGAGACCCCTAGGCTAGAAGTTAGGATCGCGTCGGAGGTTTAGGGTACAGCGCCGTACCGGTCAACTAGACGGACCTTGCGGCGAGACAGAGTCTCGGCCGTCGTTTCACGAGCGGTTTGTGTACGCTCCGAGAATAGGACAGTTAGACGAAGTTGAGGAGCTTGAGTGATTTGTGCGCACTCGGAGCTAGCGTCTAGCTGAAGGTTGAAGTTTTTCCTTTTTCTACTCATGTACCCAGTTTTCCTACTGTAAATAGCTGTATATAAACTCTTCGTTTCATTTAATCAACCTCAACGCCTCGAGTTCGTCAATTCGACCGCCATCTCCAAGAACTTAAACACCATAGCCCTGCCAGCCTCCTGCCAAAACAACCGGAGCCCGGGCGATTGGGTTCCTCATCGACACCGGACTTCGGGGAAACGAACCACAAACAATCTTTACTCCATGGGACAATTTTTCTTGCACCAAGTAAACATCCATGAACGATCTAAATGTATACTGATCCGTGGTGTATGAGATAAAAGTATACCATTGTACTGGGTGCACGTATTGACTTATCTAGAACCGTTCCTCTTTCCTGATTTGCAAGTAACCACTTTGACAAAGTGGAAGCCCAGTTTCACGCACGGGCCGTGTGTCCAGGGACCTTATCAGAACTTTTCGGTCGGCCTACCAGTCTACGGGGAAATGCATTGGTTTTTTGACACGACACCATCGTCCCACTTACAACGATTTCGCTTTAAAACGGCCAAAAACCTGGGATACTGTGCTTAAACACAAGCATAGCAGGGTGTACAGACAGGGCACTCCCTGAATATGGAGGTTCATTGTAATATACACTGCCAAAAAATCTGTCGCTGCAATCGCGTGCCATTGTGGTCGCCACTATAGGAGCTTAAAACATCCCTCTGCTACTTGTTTTGGCTTGCCTCGTGCCTTCTTTTCCCTTCCCGAAGCCAAAATGAACCAAAAAGGGGTCTTTTCCTTGCTTGTATAGCATGAAGCTTCTGAGTAATTCTTTACAAGTAAAGCTTTTGCAGCTTCACTATTGTATTGATAAAACAACTTTAAGGGGGGACACTGGTCTTGAGAACCGAAAATTTGCCAAAAAATCAATTTTCTGTATTAATTTTATTTGCAGTCTACAGGTCCTAAATAATGTACCTGAAAAATATCATAGCTGTATCATAAGTATTCACAAAGCTGTCGCCCTTTGAAGTCGCCTAAATGATCATTTTTGCCTATGTTTGCAAACTTTGTGCCGTTTTCTCAGAACCAATTTTTTTCCCACATGGTCAGTTGTCGGGTACAATATATTGGGATGTACTGGTTCGATTCATTTTTGCATTTTTGCTGCTTTCGAAAGCTTATGAACTGAACAGTGCAACAAAACCACAATAATATAGAATGTCTTTTTGCTGGCACAAGATTTTATGCAGTTAGTTTTACAAAAACATTGCAAATTGATGACCTGACATTTACGAATTTTACATCGCTTGCAGAAACTATGCTAAATTACTGCAGCAGTATAGTTGCACTCCCTGGTCCTTTTAGAGCACAAAGGGATAAAAGCTATTTGAGTATTTCATAGGTACATAATGAAAAAATTGCCCGAAACAGAGTAACATAACATGATGCACAACTCTAAACTTACACCCCATAGACGAAAAATGGCTGCATATTTGTGCTCGGGATGTTGAAATGCACTCAATGTGTAAATCTCAAGCACATAGGTTAAAAAATAACAAAAATGGCCTCAAGACCAGTGTCCCCCCTTTAAACCAATTCCCCATTGAGATAAAAACCTCACTCCTCACCGTGAGAATTTGTATAAGGTTGTGGACATTGTGAAAAAGGCACCCACTTCAGAAAATACACTATTACCTTTAGATAGCATTTCGTGGCCCCACCACACTCAAAATCAGTCAGCAGGGAACGGCTTGTGGAACTACAATAAACATTTTATTTTTGTTCCTCGAAACAATACAACCATGTACAAGATTCAAACACGACCAGAACCAGCTAGTGCGTTGATGCAAAACGCAACAGTCACCGTCAAAGATGATCTACAGCATACTGGATGCAGACAGGCAGAGCACCGGTGATCGATAAACATGTTCCCCTGGTGTCTGTTAACCGGAATCAAAAATAGGATGCCCGCCACACCGGCCTTTATTTTCACCTCTTTGGAGGGCCAAAGAAAAGACGCTGCCTCTTGGGTACAACATGCTTCCGGGACAGGGATCACAGCTTAATGGACAGTGCTTGTACAGATTTGACTTGTGCAAAATGTCGCACTTAGGCCTACTGTGAAAGGGGGGTGGGAGGGGGCATGCATATGTGGTTGGTCTACTTGATCTAGTTATCCGTTCAGGCGGGTTAAGCGGGTAGGAGCCATTGGGAGATAGGCATGCCGGGCAGGTCTCTCCTCCGAGCTTGGTCAATCCTCAGTTGTCTTTCTTGGAGCTTTCCGAGTACGGAGGCGGCGGTCCATCAAACTGCTGTAAGCAAAACAAAAAAATGCAAACATCCACTGTTGAAAGCAGCTGCAAAAATGGAAAGTATTTCTGATTTTAAAAGGAAAGTGGTTCTCTTTATTTTTTGACGCCTAAAAAAAAAAACAAAAAATAACGTGGCAGCTTCCTTGCACAAAACAGACCTTTGTGGTCACCCTTACATAAAATCTCTTAAAAGTTATTACTTAAATATTTATTCTTGGGGAGACTTTGTGAAGGCGAAAAGTCTTGTAATTAAAAATTGTAGAAGATATCCTGAAACGGACACCCTTACATAAAATCTCTTAAGAGTTATTGCTTAAATAATTATTATTCGGGAGACTTTACGAGACTTTGTAATTAAAAATTGTAGAAGATATCCTGAAACCAACTTCAGTTTGGCTATCAGGATGGTTAACTAAAAAACTGCTGCACAACTGATTGGATTCCATCCATAAATAAAAACAGTCTTACTGGTCATGTACCCCCGCTCCCCCTAAATTCCTTGATGCCAATAAGTCTACAGAAAGAAAAAACATTCTTGAATACATGTGTAGCACAATGCCTGCAACACAGAGATAGCTTAGTAGACGCCAGTAGACTCCGTTAAGACGAACTAGAACGGACTATGAAGACTTGTTTTATCAGAAGTTCACCTTAACAGAAGTGTGAAAGTACAATAGGCTTTCGATAAATGCATGGCTTGCTAGACATGGCAGGTAGCTTTCATTGTGAGGAAGACACAAAAGAGTTTGCCTCGCAAGACCTGCCAACATTCCTAAGGAACTTCCTACTTCATGAACCACGGGCTCAAAAACCATCGTGTACCAATACGAAAAGTTTTACAAATACATAGGAATGTGCACAACGGCCTAGTTTGCTTATTTTAAAAATATGTCACTTCTGCACCGGAATAATAACTCTCGCTTGCTGGACAGCTTGCGCCATTTTGTGAAAACTAGGTAAACCAAAATGTGTGTTTGTTTTTGATTTCAGTAAAGAAGTGACGTATATTTAAATGAAGGAAACTAGCCCATTGGGAACATTTTTTATGGATACGTTAAAATTACCTTATTGGTATGTGATGCTTTTTAAAGCCCGTGGATCATGAAATGGTAAATACCATAGGAATGTGACATGTGAGCCCCCTAAGCCGCTGACTCCGCAGCCGATAGCTGTGGTGGCAGTAGTGTGGTAGGTGGTGTTGACGCGAGCTCACATGCTCCCACTGAGAAACAGCATTGGTTATGGGACTTCTCTGTTCACAAATAGGACAGTCCCCATCGTCGCATTCTTTTCCCTTCTTTTTCTTTTCTCCTCTCCTGTTTTTTTGCTGGACCAATGTAGGCGTGACCGGCCACAGCCCTCCTTCCTTTTTTATTTTCGTTTCTTTTGCTATACTAGTGGCTCCGCAGGGGGGAAGAGCTGGCGGTGGCAGAGGTGGCGGCTTTACCCACGGGTTTTTCTTTCTCACTTCTCTTGTCATCTCAATCTAAGGCATGGAGATGCAGATTCACATCGTACCATTGCTGCACTTCCTTTATTTTCTGTTCTTTTTATTTTTTTTAAGGTCATGTGAATGCCCCACCAGGTGTCAGCAATGGCGGTCACTGCAAAAGTTTGCCCTACCAGAAGAGTACGTGTGAGGCGGTATGTCTTAGGCGGACGTTTTTTTGCACTCGAGTATGTGGCAAACCAAACAAATGTACCCATGCCGTTCAGCATATCTGAGAATTCGGCTTAACCGAGTTCATCTCAATGGCAGTCTACTTATTACCTTCTCAGCAAAGACAGCTGCAGCACAAAGAGAAGAAAGGTAACGAATGCTACACAATCTGACCTGCCTGGTAATCATGTTGTACTGTTTCATATTCTAATCGCAATTACTGCCCAATCAACTCCCACTGCCAGAATCTGTACTGCGACCTTTTTTGTTTTGTTTTTTAAACGCCGACGCTGCACAGGCGATGAGGCGCGCCGTAGTGAAGGGCTCCGGGTTAATTTTGACCACCTGGAGATCTTTAACATGCATTGAAATGTCGTACACACGGGCATTTTCGCTTCTGGCCTCCATTTGAGATGCGCCCACCACAGCCGCGAATCGAATGCACTGCGAATGACTGCTGTGCCACTCACACGATTAAAAGATGCTTGGTAAATGGACTGTACATGAGGAGTTTCAATATCAGATGGCATTCCCAGTAAGGACTTCTAGCGAGCACTTGGCCAGGAATCGCAGTGGCCGGTTCTTGTCCTAGCACTTGTTTTCGTAACATCGCTGGTTACACTAACCACTCCAAGTAACTACACTAAATCCCCCTAATTTCAATTATCCAAAAACCTAACTGAGTCTCCTCACTTAATCGTTAAACCTTAGGTTCCCGCCTGCATCCCACAATTCATCATAAAATTTGTATTTAGACCTTAGGGTCAGGAGACCAATACATAGTTAAAAAAAAGAGAAGACACACTGGTTAAAACTGCAAAACACCAGTTGCTTGGCACTCTTAATTAAAAAACAATTGCTCCAAAGTAAACCTATTCTAATGCTGTCGCAACAGGGGCAGCTTGAGGTTGTTCTTGGGATGCCAAAAGAAGAGCAGGAGAGGGGGAGCAGGCCCAATGCCATTGCTAAGAGAGGTGCTCCACAAATCTTTCAACAGCTGAGCTGTTTAAGCTCTTAGACCAGCCGTTTAGTGTTACTAGAAAAAAAATACCAAGACAAAAATACCGACAGCATGTCAGTGTGTGCCTCGCGAGGAGTCACCCGCTGTCAGCCAGCTTGACCTTTGAGAACATTCTGCGCAGTGTTCGCGGCGTGATTCAGTGTGGAAGAGTTACCACTCTACTGATTCCATTAGAATGGCTCGGGATTAATTCCACATTTTCAGGGCCTCGGAATGGAATTGGAATGGAATGGCGACAAACGCTTGGACATGGCCGTTGGCAGGGGGGTGCAAAGGAGTACTTGCCCTACCCCCTGTCCCCTAAGCAACAAGCAGCTACTTGCCCCCTTCTCCCTGCCCTCTCCCTTCCCCCGCGATGCAACAGGTTTGCCCCCTCAAGACAAAATCCTGACGACGCCCATGCGCTTGGACAAATGTAATGGGAATGGAATTAGGCAACTTTTGCCTGGAATGGAATGGGAATGAAATAAGTTGGATTTTTAGGCGAGCTGTGTCGACCTTTCAGCTGGAATCTGCAGCCAAGCCAGCTCTTGAGACAACATAACTGCAACCAAGGTGGCCAATCGTTGTCTTTAGTGTCTTGGCGGCCAATGTAAACTTGCAGATCAAAACGGTGATTCACAGCGAATCCATGAAAAGAGAAGCTCTAGATGGGTCAGGTGTTCCTGCAACCTCACATGTGCCCGAGCACCTTCACCACGACTACCATCGTAACTTGCAGCCGTGAAATCGCCAAACCTACAACAGTAAGGGCGGCCATTCTTCCCCACCATGAAGATTCTAACTTCTGCTGCTGTGGATCTCATTTTTCTCGGTTTCGTAAATAAGCAATATTTTAAAATTCTCGCTGTCATCCTCCGATTAAGCAAAACGTAATGCACCTAAATATATTACAACATGGTTTGAATATAATACCACATCCTTGAAGGGATTGGGAGCAATTATGGCATGATTACACTCTCAATTACATTGCAGTCTCGTTATTTCACAATGTCGACCCGATTGTGTTATGATTGTATTTGTCACCCCTTTACACTTCAACATTGCAGTTTAAGAATCCCGTACGGAGCATGCTCGAGTGACACGGGCCCAGGCAGTGGCACGGGCATAAAAGAATTGGAAAGAATAAGATTGGCTGTGTACAATTATGGGTATGCATTGGCTCAGAAAGCGGGTATGTGTTGGCCTGACATCCCCATTGGTTCCGGACGCAAGAATGTGTTGCTCAGACGTCCCCATTAAAAGGCACACGAGATGCGGCTGAACGAAAAAAGGTGAAGAATGATTACACATGCGTGTATAAATATTTATTGCGCAAGGGGTGGCGGGTGGCCTAAAAAAGAGGTGAAAATGCCGAACTATAACGAGCCAAACTGCTGGCTCCACAGAGCAGCTATGCCACGGCCCTACTTTAATCCTATAGCGTCACACTTTAAAGTCTACCGTCGTCAACAAGCACTTGCTGATAAAGTAGAATATGTTTGGCGTTGCTTGGCACGACATTAAGCTGAAATATAACGTTACCGAACATTAAGCCTGAATGAATGCCCAAAAACAGTGATTTGCCAATGCTCAGTCATTGGCCATATAATATATGCACATAGAAGGAAAAGATGCTCGGCAAAAAATTTTTAAAGGTCGAAATATTCTATTCTTGCATGTTTCACGGCACCATACACTCCAGCAAAGGCTACGAAAAACTAGCCCCGAAGTTTTCGCAACATTTGCTGAATAATACAATGTTTAGAATAAGGAATTGACGCGCACGAACTCATGTTTTTTGGATAACAAAGTACCAGCGGTTATCTTTTTTTTCACCGAACCCAAAGAACGCGTTATGGAGGGGGGCGAAGATATGCAGGCGCAAAATGTATCGCTGTACAACAAGGCCTGCCCACCGAGCTGATTACGTGCAGATAACTGCTAGGGCAGTCGGAAGCCCCCTCTCGCTTGGGGCAGGAGCATGCCGTTATATCTTATCCTGACAGGGCACGGCCGCTACTGACCTTGGCAGGCAGGACGCGCGGCGATGGGCTTGCATTTAAACATGACCGCTGGCGCCCGGCGACTACGATAGGATGACTAGGCTTCACGACCAAACACGCAAACATGAGTTTGCTGCTCTGGCTAAGAAGAATGGGAGAAGGAAAACGGCAAGGACCGCTGCTCACACCGCATACATGACGGCACCAAGACGGCACCGCGCCAGCAGCTGAGCACATTCATTCAATTTCAACTGGATACGACGTATACGGATTGGCTGTAGCTCTGGGCTCCGCCTTGGCGAAGTTGGCCTGCGCCTCGTGTAAGGACGGCCAGCCACATCGTTATCACCATCATGCAATGGCGTGCGCCTATGAGTTATTTTTTGTTTTGTTTTTGGGGGCGGTGTTGTGTCGCAACGCGCATTTTTTTCGGTGAAACTAAGCTTTCTGAATGTTTAAAAAGTTACAGATAGCTGGCCGCTGATGCTATTTTTATTGTAAAAATTTTATTGTAAAATCATGGTTCGACCCATCCCAAATCATCAAAAATTTCGTTGAAGCGATAGCAAGCCAGACCAATGGTTCGTTGTGGCGAGGACTTTGTTGCATGACTTCTATGGCTGCTGACTGGAATTGGAAATATTTCGTTTCAGCGGAAAATTCGTTGAAGCGGCGTTCTTGTAGCGGGGTTCGACTGTATATATATCGCATAGAAGGAAAAGATGCTCGGCAAAAAATGGTAACGATAAAAAGGTCGAAATATGGTCTATTCTTGCATGTTTCGCGACATCATACACTCAGCAACTCTAAGCTCAGCACCACAAAAACTTTGCGCCACTGAAGTTAGCGACATACCGTACTTGCATGAATATAAAGCAAATTTTTTTCCCGCAATTTGTGCCTCGCTTTATATTCGGGCTCGAACAAAGTGGGAGCTTTTTCTCACCCTTTTTTTTTTTTTTCCAAATATCTTCCTGCCTGCCACGCGCCTCGTACCATTATGCCTGGAATGTGAACTGCGGACCCGCTGCCCTACCCTGGGATTTATGCCGCCGAGAGCTTGCTGCTCTTGGCGGCAACTTTGGCGCCGGCTTCTCCCAATAACGACCAGGCGGTCCGGTGCTGCGACGCCCAATGCTGCGCTATTGGGAGCAGTATTGGGCGCACCCAATAAAAACAAACCACAATAAAAACCCAATGCTGCGCGTGGCGCAGCAGTTGGGTTTTCATTGTGGTTTGTTTTTATTATTTTGCTCGTACTTCCTTCTGCCTTCTGAGCTGCTGCAATGAACAAGCAAAGTCAGTATACTGCCGCATTTAATAAGAAACAGGCAGTCCTGCTGCCTGAAGAACGGGAATTCAAATGCGGCGCGGCATCTCGGACTAAGCAAGTCAACCATTCGAGGGTGGAGGAAGTGCCGTGACCACATCTTTCAAGCCGCACCTGACTCGTAAAGTGTCCCTCCCCGTGGATTGAAGAATGGCCGCTAACCTAAACTTGAGAATGACTTGGCAGAATTTGTCCGCGAAACGTTGTAGCCAGTTTTTTGCCTGCAACGCTGAGGTTGTGCAACTTAAGCCAGAGACCTTGCACAGTAAAATCGGTGCGTTTTATGACAACTTCAATGCCAGTCGCTCTTGGGTACAAAACTTCATGAGTTGCGAGGGATTCTTGCTTTGCCGACGGACGTCGATCTCCCAGAGGCTCCCAGCAGAGTATGAAGAAAAACTGGTCGAGTTTCAGCACTACATCCTTAATTTAAGCTGAGAAGG